>CM030365.1:147119929-147362981 GCA_017893485.1 Hemerocallis citrina | reverse complement strand
CACCCCCCCTCTAGTGTTTCTTGCCTTGCCTACATGATCCAACATTTCTTTTTGTATTTCCTGCTTTCAGTTTGATAGACAGGTCTATATGATCTTGATTTTTGTAGTATGAACTTCTTGTTTCACTAATCAATCATTAATGAAACGATGACGGGATCATCTTTTATAAAAAAAAATTATATATAATAGAGATAATGTGTTTACTCTACAACGAATCATATCTTCTTTAAAATATGCTTTCACTTGTAGTTTCATACAAATAGATCATTAATCTAGCTTACGCAATCTTTATTTATCTTGCCAAGCAAGTGTTACCGCATGTCACATGCATTTTAGTAAAGCTCAAAATGTTCAAGAAATGAAAAAACTTTTCATATCTCTATGAATATGTGATCTTTCCGACTAAAACAAATTCATGGTCTATTTACAAAACATGATGATCTTTGATCATCTTCAATTCAAAACAAAGAGAAACACAAGTTTCATGGTCGGCACGCATATTAAACCTGGTTCTTTGTACCAAAGTAAAAAAAACAATACATTTATGACAGTTTACAGTAATTTGTCGACCTAGGAGGTTTGGCATTAATGTTTACACGTGCAGTGCACATGTTATATCTTGAGTTCTTCAATCCTGAAAACGGTCCGTGTTATTTTACCAATTTGTTGTCCCCTTTCGGCATTCACCTTCTTCCCTCCCTAAAAATCAACCAATCTGCCCCAAAACCCTAAATCCCCAAAAAATGTCGAAGCGCAAGTTCGGATTCGAAGGATTCAGCCTCAATCGGCAACCCACCTACAAATTCGAGCAATCCCAACCCCCTCAACGCCTCTACCAACCTTCCCACGACCACCACGAAGATCACGACCTCGACGACATCGCCTATGACGACGAAAACCCTAACCCTAACCCCAACCCGAACTCCGCTGAGGACGAAATCGACCCCCTCGACGCCTTTATGGAAGGCATCCAGGAAGAGATCCGCGCGCCACCGCCGCCGGCGAACCCTTCGAAGGAGAGGAGGTTTGAGGAGGACGAGGAGGAGGATCCGATGGAGAGCTTCTTGAGGTCGAAGAAGGATTTGGGGTTGGCGCTGGCGTCGGATGTTATGAGGGCGGGGTACGATTCGGACGAGGAGGTGTATGCGGCGGCGAAGGCGGTAGATGCGGGGATGGTGGAGTATGATTCGGATGATAATCTGATGGTGGTGGATAAGAGGAAGATTGAGCCGATTCCGGCGTTGGATCATGGGGAGATTGAGTATGAGGGGTTTTGCAAGGATTTTTACGAGGAAAAGCCATTGATTTCAGGTAAAATTTGAATTTTTTTGCTTTTGTTGTAGGGTTTACGATGAATAGAGTAGCATTGGCATTAGAAGCAACAATTCCTTATTATGGAATATACTTGTAATAATGTAAGCAATACTGATGTCTTGGTTAAAAGTTTCATCTAGATGGAGGGAAAATTCTTATGAGCTAGATGAGACGGTATTGGAAGAGTTGGCTGCAGTGGATGATAGATGTGTAGTTCAGTGTTGAAGCATTGTGTGGAAGTAGGGTTGGCATACAGGTTGATCGGGCCGGGCCGGGCCCAAACCACCCGGGTTGGTCTGCGGGTCAGGTTGGGTCATTAACCGGGCCGGTCTGGGCCGGGCCGGGCCGCTTTGGAAAGAGGGAAACTCGATCAGGGTCGACCCGCAAACCCATACCAGTTGAACCCGTATCGGGCCGGGCCGGGTCACGGGTTGGCCCGAGAAATTCATGAGTTAATTTTTTTAAACTCCATTTAAAAAAAATGTACAACAAGAATATATTTGTGAAACAAAATTGTATATATTATTAATTTCAACTTCTATGAAATGTTTACAACTTTTTTAGATACAAATACATGTAATAAAAACCCCCAAAAAATATAAATTTCTTGAAATACATATTTAAGGGGATAATATAGAGTTCGAGATAGCCTAGTGTTAGATTGATGAGAGGGCATTCGACTACTGTCGTGCACCTTTACTTAATCTAAACTTAGGATCTCATCGTCCTAAATTTTCTACTCTTGTTGTCGATCTTCAGGCGGGTTTCTTCCACTTGTTGAGGTGTCGACCGTTTTTTCTTGAGTTCTGTTTTCAGCCTTCATCCAATCTTTCGTGCACACGAGTATCTCCAACAAATTCGGCTTCAAGCGATTTTTGTAATCTGTTAAAATCCTCACTTGTAAAAAACATATTTTCTGAAGCAACTGTAGAGACATGAGGAGTTCGTAGATCTCTAGCCATATGTGAAAATATAGGAAAAAGATATTCATGTTTGATTTTTTTTACAGTGGGTTTGGATTTTTCTGCGGCTTGGCAGGCCATTAAGCCGGTCGATTTTGGGTTTTTCAACCCAGGTCGTCCTGGTAAAGGTTACGGGTTCAACCCGAACCCGAACCGGGTTAATGCGGGTCGGGTCGAGTGGAGCGGGTCGCTGGTTGACCCGACCTGGGATGCCATCCGTAGGTAGAAGAAACTCATTTCTTCTTACTGTAAAGTTAGAATATGCTATATATATTCCTATAGCTTATTCAAGGAGAGTTTTCTTAGCAGTATCCATAGTTTAGTTGGTCTTTTTGGATAACCGTCTGACTGGTAAGGCAATTTAAGGAGGATTTTTTTAGCTGTATCCATAGTTTAGTTAATCGTTTCGAGAACCGTCTGCCTAGTAAGGCAATTCACAAGCTTCGAGCTAGTTTCCTTGTGAATATCTGTACTTATGATGCTACAACTGAATGGCATCAGTACTATTTGGATGCAATTTAGTATAGTGATGGACCTAATCTGTCCAAATAATTTGCATTTCTTCTACGTTAACTTGCTTTTGAAAATTGCGTGAATAATTTCTTATTATCTTATATATTTCGACCGTCAGCTGTCTATTTCTAGGGTTATTTCTTAAAATTGAGCTCATAGATTCTTAAATGGATAATAGTTTACGTATATAGGAGGCGATTTTACTTGCAAGCAAATAAATTCCCTTCATCTTCCTATTGTGTGAATGTTATGGTTACAGTTGGTATCTAGGAAGCACAAGTACTTCCAAATGTTCAATGTACCCGTGTCAGGTGCGTAAGGTGCGTATCAGGTGCTGATATTTCTTGGGTACTCCCGAGTGCGTGCCCAAGGAGTATCCAACTTTTTAGTACAATTTTGCAATTTTGGGACACAATTATGTTTAGATAAATGTTTGAGACCCTGGAGTAATTTCAAAAACGTGATGTTATATGTTATGCCCAAACACAAAACAAGTATACCCAATGTTTTGATAGTTAGATTATCAATTATTTTCTCCAAAAATGCTCATAATTGTAATGCATTCTTATAATTCTGTAAAATGGTTTAAATATTTGCATTTTTACAAAATAAGTAAATGTTTATTTATATATTGTATAAAATGTACTATATTTAATGTACTCACCAGCACACTCGTATCCTACTTTTTTGTAAAATCACGTATTCCTGTACCCATGTTGTGTTGGCACCCCGTACAACAGAAAGGGAGTGATAGAGCTAGAATCACTGGCTAAAGAGACCATAATTTATGACCCCCATAAACAAGCACTAAATGGAGGAATTATAGCTAAATAGAATAAGGCACAAGTTTTATCAAAAGTTGTTATTTCTAAATGTCAGATTTAGGCATTGTGTGAGCGTAACATTTTTTCCTTAGGATGTCCTGATGGCAGATGTGGGGACTAACCGGAAATATCTGGGAAATGTTGGCATATTATGTAATAAATAATAAATTCATAGTTGAAATATATAGATCTATGAAGCACATGTGCTTATTTTTAGACTTCGTACCCGTATTAGGTGCGTATCGGATGCAGGTGCATCTGGGTGCTGCTCGGGTTTGTGTCGGACACGCAGCCACTTGTTTTATTGATTAAAAAAATCATGTGTGTTTCAGGTGCGCTTTGGGTACATATGGATTATGGAGTGCAATTAGGGTGCATTTTTAATTTAATATAAAAAAATATTTATTTTAAAGTTAAAGTTTAGGGTTATTGGGTTACATATCAAATAACCCAATACAAATAATTATAAAACAATTGATAGTGATCCCAATACCCAACATGTGTTTCTTTTGTGACTTAAAAATGTGTAGTCACTATGACTTTGTGACGCTTCATTTTGTGTTCGGATTTGGCTTGCATATGAATAAGTTATTGTTATGTTAAAATGTTAAATTGTTAGTGGTAATTTGATATTCTTTTGAAGCAATTATAATATTTTTGAATTTGTTATTTTTTAACATAATATTTATTAAAATATATTATATATTTATATCAAATGTACCCAAAAGCGCACCTGTATCGTATTTTTGAATTTGTTATTTTTAACATAATATTTATTAAAATAATTATATATTTATATTAAATGCACCCAAAAACACACCCGTGTCTTACTTTTTTGGAGAAATTGCATTTTCCCGCACCCGTGTCGTGTCATACCCGTACTCGTGCTACATAGATACAGATGTTCACATAAATCACATGATGTGCATTAAGATTCTAAGAAGCATATGTAAAGATAAAAGCATGGTTCTGGTTTGCGGACATGTATTGGTTTCGACTGTTTTGGATCGGTTTCTTTGGGGATTGATCCGGAATTTGAGGAAGATTATTGGCTTCGTCCGGTACCTCCTAAATAGGGTTTAGAAATCACAAAAGAACGGAAAAAAACGAACAGAGAAGATGAAAATGAGGGAAGAAATAAAGTTGAACTCACCTGGATCTATTATTTTTCGCCTCATTTTCTTCTCTCTTTCATTTGGTGCTTTTTCACCACTATTTTCTTATTCTGCTTTGTGTTTTTTCCCTTTGGAAGCACCGCTTCTTAGAAATAATCAATAGATTGACGATTTGGGCAAAGATGAGGTAACTAATCTGACCAGCCAATTTTTCAGTCAGCATAGACTTATTGGGTCAATTTTTGGATGATTTGATCTGACCCGCACTTCCGGTCACTTAAAAACAATAAAAAATTGATAACGATCATGTTATTTTTTTCATTTATTTCCTGTAGAGTCTAAAAATTATAAGAAATATACTATTTTGATATTTCTTTATATATATATATATATATATATATATATATATATATATACTACAGCAAATAATTAGAAAAACCGAAGCCAAAACCTTAAATGAAACCGAACGAAACTAGAGAAACCTTCTGAGACATAACATTTTAGATAATTCCAAAACCGAGTCATCAAACCTTCGGGAAAAATAATGGATAACTGTTTACATCATAAATTTCCATAGAAATAATAATATCATAACATCATATAGAATTTATGAGTCAAGAAAACTATTTCCAATTCATTCTTTTCATTTGAGTTAAACTTTTGAGTCGCTGTATTGAAAACTTGATCGAGTGGTTACCCTGAAACTATTTAAACACAAAACATGTTCTCTCTAACCCGATATGCACCAATATTTACCTACATTATTAAGACAACATGTCCCCCCAAAATGTTGGAGATGATGTCGACTTACACCATTTTTGGGTTAAACCAAGTTGGTGTTGGATTCCCTCATATATATTAGGTTTGAAAGATGCAAAAAATTGGATGTCCCCAAAATTCTGAACTAGTAGTTTATTTGACGTATCCATAACCAATCTGGCAAAATCTTCAGGACTGGGTGGGATCCCTCTGGGTTCTAGCAATAAGAGGGGAGTTAATATTTGCCTCAATACATGGCTTTCCTTCATTTTATTGATTTTATCTGGATCCCAATTCTTTGTGAAACTTACGTAGAACCCCCATAAGTCCGTAAGCAGTGAATTGGGATATGGCTGAGATGTGAGATACTATCTCAATATAGTGGTGGGTGTGTTAATGTGAAGCCCCCAAGTGTCCCACCAAAGATGGAAGTTTGGAAGGACTGGTTGAATTTTTGAAGCAAAAAAAAAGGTTTCTTGCTAATAATTTTCCCTTTTCTGTCTAAAATTGTTCCCCCTGTATTATCTTATAAGTAATTAATCTTTTCAGGATTAAGAAGGGTTGAATGCAACTTGAGCTAGTGTAGATAATTTTAAACTTCCTATGTATTATTTATTTGAAGATTTTGTCTTTTACCTGTTTCAAACAAAAAATAGGGCATTGCATATGAAGTGACTTCTCTGGAGTTGGGTCTATATTTAAGTTGAATAGTCTTTATCAACCAACCCCACTAGTACCACCACCAAATAGTGATTGGCTACAGAGCACAAGGCTTTATAAAAAAAATGATGATGCTTATTACCTGTGCTTGACATTAGTGCAAGCAGTTCTGGAAGATCGAGCAGTTTTCAAACAGAAATTATAAGGATTGAAGTTGCTAATAATATTTTGCAAGTCTGCATGATGTAAAACTAACCCTAAATAGAGAATTTTCAAGAATCTTAAAGGATTAATTTTACCAATATGTAATGCAGATCAAAGTTAGAATTTTAAACAATTAATCGGTTTGATGGATTTCCAAGAATTGAATTAAGTTTAACAAGCCCACTTAATAATTCAGGTCTAACAATCAATAATTAAATTCCTAAGTGTTCTTAGCAAGTAAAAGGTTCAATATTAATTCATATTCTAATTATGCAAGTGGAACACTCAATCTCGATATTTGTGGTCGACAGTTAAATTAGATAATATAGTAGAGATGATAAAGTAGTATAACTCAAATATTTGAGAAGTGGAAAGAGTATACCGAGAGTTCGAAGAAAACTAGTGTTAGATCTCAGCTTGACAGAGGAGCAGCACAAACAGCAAACAGTGATACACCACAGCGGATCAACCCAACAACAAACAACACGATCTCCCAAATAGCAAGAACAGCAACTGCTGGGGTTCGTGGCTGCGGCTTCGACGGTGGTTCGAGAAGATTGCAGCAGTGGAGGGGAGCGATGATGATAGTCGACGGTGTTGGAAGAGGGTGAGCGGCTTCGAGGATGGATGATAGTTTAGGTGGTGCGCCGAGACTGGTGAGGGTGATCACGGTGGTCGAGCAGGAGAAGGGGCAGTCGAGGTGGGCGTCGAGGAGGAAAGCAATGGTGGATGGGTCGATGAGGGAATGGGTTCGGGAGTTTGTCGAAGAAGAACGTGTGGTTGAGTTGGCATTGGGTTTCGGAAGGTTGAGGTCGATGACAAATTAGGGGATGAGGGAGGAGATGGGTCGGTCGGGGGTTTGGGGAAGAAGACGATGGAGAGAGCAGGGGATTAGGGTTTGGATTGATTTTATTTGGGGGATTTTTAATTTGGGGGTAGATTTTAGAGTTAATCACAAACCCTAAAATTTTATTAGGATTTATCACAAACCCTAATAAGTTGGATCTCAATTGTATCACACAAAGGAGAGATGAAGAGCAGAACTCGACACAATAATTTTTAATCAATAATGGCATACTTTCTCATTAATCTCAAAGTCTATAAATAGGCTCAAACAAATCTTGATACACATCTCAAAATGTTCTAAATATCTCAAAACTATTCTAATGCATAAAAGAAAGATTACATATGGCTATAATTGCCAAAAACAAATATGGTACTGAAATAAAATCTCAAACTAATGAAGCAGCTGTTCTAGATGATGTCTGCGCTGATAGAAACGTCCGAATCGTCTTGAACCGATGTCCTCATTACTATAAGTGGAAATCTTGCTAATTTTGTTGTAGTGTAATATGCAGAATGAATGCCGTATTAAGCAATCTGTGGAAATTCTTCACTTCTGGTGAGGTTGGAGAATCTTAATTCTTCCAGTTAATTTGTAGTAATCAAGTTGGAGAATCTTGTTTAGTTCTATATCAAACAAGGTAACAAACTTACAATTGATAAAGCTAGTTTCCTTTAAAAGTTTAGAACTAGCGGGTGTCAAACTGTCAATAGAGTTTGAATGATTCTAATTCACATTTCAAACTCTTTTATTTATTTAAAACTTCTTTTGGAGCAACCACTCACAAGTGAAGCAAAGCTCCTTGCAAGCATGAGTGTAAAGGATGCATCAACTTTCTGTGAACAGAGAACCTTGCCCATCACATTGCTTAGAGTTGTTGCGAAAAAAGCTATAGGACAACTCGTTAATGTAGAGAATAACTTTCCATCTTGTTTGGCTTTAGCTTTTACTTAAGATTGGGGACCTTTTGTCTTCTATCTATTTTTTTCAAAATACTCCGGCGTAGAAACCTTGGAAGCTAGAGGCTTTAGAATAAGCATAACTTAAACTGAGTATATGGAGTGTAATTTTAGTGATATTCAGAACACAAATGAGGAAGTAGTGAAACTTGATGGTGAGAAGATGCCTAAGAGAGACCGTTTTTTGATATTTAGGCTCGATTATATAAAGAGATTGGGAGATTTGTGAAGATGTTATACTAGGATCCAAGCAAGGTGGCTTAAGTGGAGAAGTGCTAGTGGCGTTTTGTGTGACAAACGTATATATTTGAATTTGATTTTTTTTTTTTAGGATGGTTGTTAGACCATCAATGATGTATGAAGCAGAGTGTTGGCCAACAAAGAAACAACTTGTCTAAAAAATGAGTGTAGTGGAGATGAGGATGCTATGATTGATGTGTGGTAAAACCAGGAAGGATAGAATTAGAAACGAGCATATACGAGACATGGTAAAGGTAGCTCCTATCCAAGATAAATTGAGAGAATCACCTCAGGTGGTTTGGATATGTCACACGTACACCTAGTAGTGCTCCCGTTAGAAAGAGTGATTTGATAAGTATTGATGATAGAGTTAGGGGTAGGGGAAGACCTAAACTTTCTTGGGTGGAAACTTTGGGAAAAGATATGATAGCTTGTGGCCTTACAGAAGATATTGCGCTAAACTGAGCAGAATGGAAAACCAGGATTCATGTAGCGGACCCCCACTAGTTGGGAAAAAGGCTTTGTTATTGTTGTTGTACTCTGGTACAGAAACCTTATACCTGGTCAATGAGCTTTCTGGAGCAATTAATTGATTGATGTGGTCTTCTACGCAAATATTTAGTGGCTACCATACATAGGAGTACTAATACTTCAATACCTTCACTTTTGAACAAGTTCAGTGTACTATCAGTTTACTTGAGATAGTGATGATGTATGTGAAATAGGAGTGGGATATAATGCAGTCCTCATGCGTTTTTACTCTCTCCCTCTCTCTCTCTCTCTGTCTCTCTCTTTTCAGAATATTTTTTTTTCTTCTCCTTCTCACTGAAGTTGTTCTGCCACATTATTAGTAACTCTGTATGTTCACTGTTTTTTGTCCCCCAAGTAGGTGTAATAGAAAGCTTCGTTTACTTACTATTTCTGTTTGTTTTTTCAATCAGTATTATGTGTTTTTGTTATTAATGAATTGTATCCCCTGATTTCTCATTGTCAGTGTCTCTCATTCCAAATTCATATTCTTTCAGGAATGAGTGATCAAGAAGTTGCTGAATATCGGAAAAGTCTAGCTATACGAGTTTCGGGTTTTGATGTACCAAAGCCAATAAAGTTGTTTGCAGATTGTGGGTTTTCTACGGCATTAATGAATGCTATCGCAAAGCAGGGATATGAAAAGCCAACGCCAATACAGGGTCAGGCTTTACCTATTGTCCTGTCTGGAAGGGATATTATTGGCATTGCAAAAACTGGTTCTGGCAAAACTGCAGCTTTTGTTCTCCCAATGATTGTTCATATCATGGATCAACCTGAACTTTCAAAAGAAGAGGGTCCGATAGGTGTAATATGTGCTCCTACAAGAGAACTAGCTCATCAGATATATCTAGAAGCAAAGAAGTTTGCAAAACCTCATGGGATTCGAGTTTCTGCTGTCTATGGTGGGATGTCCAAATTGGATCAGTTCAAAGAGCTCAAGGCAGGTTGTGAAATAGTTGTTGCCACGCCTGGCAGGTTGATAGACATGCTGAAAATGAAGGCACTGTCAATGTTTAGAGCAACTTACCTTGTTCTTGATGAAGCTGACAGAATGTTTGATCTTGGGTTTGAGCCCCAGATACGATCTATTGTTGGTCAAATCAGACCAGACAGGCAAACATTACTTTTCTCTGCAACTATGCCCTATAGAGTTGAGAAATTAGCGCGAGAGAATCTCACAGATCCCGTAAGAGTTATTGTTGGTGAGGTTGGAATGGCCAATGAAGATATTACCCAAGTAGTAAATGTAATTCCTTCAGATGCTGAGAAACTGCCTTGGCTTCTTGAGAAATTGCCCGCACTAATTGATGATGGAGATGTCCTAGTTTTTGCATCAAAAAAAGCTTCTGTAGATGAGATTGAAGCTCAGTTAAATCAGAGGAATTTCAAGGTTGCAGCTCTTCATGGTGACAAAGATCAAGCATCTAGAATGGAAATTTTACAAAAGTTCAAGGCAGGAATTTATCATGTCCTAATTGCAACTGATGTTGCAGCTCGTGGACTTGACATTAAGTCGATTAAGTCAGTTGTTAATTTTGATATTGCCAGAGATATGGACATGCATGTTCATCGTATTGGCCGAACAGGCCGTGCTGGAGATAAAGATGGTACTGCTTACACTCTCGTCACACTAAAGGAAGCACGCTTTGCTGGTGAATTGGTCAATTGTTTGGTTGCTGCTGGTCAAAATGTGTCGGTCGAATTGATGGACCTTGCAATGAAGGTAGCACTTTCTGATATTGTTTTATCTTTCCCCTCTAGTTGTCTTTAAACAATGAACATATTGGTTAGAAAATGCATATATATATATATATATATATATATATATATATATATATCTCCCATTTCATGTGTTTTGAGTGCATTTACATTTTTCTCGTACTCTTATATATTTGGATTGCTTTCATTTTGATTGATAACCTTATTTCCTGCCATTTTCTGAGTTGTTTTGATTTTCTATTCTGCCTTGCTAAAGGAATGTTTTTTTTAAACTTTAGGATGGGAAGTTCAGAGCCAAAAGAGATGGAAGAAATGGTATGTTAAGTTTTGATGTATGCCAAACAGAAATAGTTAGATGCCTCTGTCTATAGCTCTTTATGTTCTAATTCACGTAACTCTTGTTTATTTAGCTTGTATTGCCTGTTTAATTATTAGAAAAACCTTTCAGGTGGTAAAAAGGGGGGAGGCAGAGGGAAAGGTGGCAGCGGAAGTGGGCGAGGGGTACGTGGTGTTGATTTTGGCTTGGGAATTGGTTATAGAGCTGAATCATCAGGCACACCATCTCAGTCTATACCAAATCGATCTGCTGCAGTTAATTCTCTAAGGACAGGGATGATGGCACAATTCAAGAGTAACTTCGTTGCAGCTACACCTACTTCTCAAAGTGACAATAGAAATCAGGCAAGTTCAAGACCAGTTCTTGCTGGTTTTGTATCTGGAGGTTCAATTGGTGGGGAATCATATAAAGCACCCCCAGCAACGAATGATGGACATGCTGGTGGTGGAAGCACTAATGCAAATGGAAATCAAAACTCCCAAAGGTTTGCATTATAAAGCTGTATATTGGATATCTTTTTGGAAATAAATTTATGCTTGGTCTAATTTGTTTGTATATCAGAAAGATCAATCCTTATTATTTTCCTGATTGTTTTGTATTTTTCTGTTGCAGTTCTAGAGATAGACCTCGAGAAAGAAAGAGGCCTTCTGGATGGGATCGCTAGAAGTTTCTCAAATGTATGAATACACATTTGCTTCTTTTTTATTGAGATTTTGATGATGTTATAGAAATATTATTAGTTCATGCTTAAGTTTTTTCTTTGTGAGTAAATCGTTCTGCTCTTTTGATTGATCGAGCATTGTTTCTTTCATCTTTGTTTACACTTTTGGTTACAATGCGTGCTTATATATTATTTAAATGTAAAGATTTTATGTATGATGAAGCTTACATGATCTTGATAACATCGCCATGATCAGAACGGTTTTATCTAATTGTTTTTACAATGTGTGCTTGTATATATATTATTTAGATTCAAAATTTTTGTACATAGTGAAGCTTACATGGTCAGAGCGGTTTGTCTAATTGTTTGGTAGCTAATCCACTAAACAAAGTTACATTGTGCTTGTATAATATCATGCAGGATTTGTAAATTCTTAAAAGATTTTGTTTCAACTTGAGTCATCTGGAGATGTTCCTTTCATGTGGCTATGAAAACACAATAACTTAAAGTGAAACGAAGAACCTTTAAATGAATAGAAGCAACACATGTTTGGAAATTTTCTACGTATGCATCAAGTGGCCACTATAGAGAATGTCTAAGATAATTTTATACAGATTCATGGTCTAATGTTTAGTTTGAATGTATACGTTTCTGTTCCTTATAAATATGTTCCATATAATGGATTAATTTGACTTTCTCATTTTCATTTTGAAAAGGTTGATGCATGCATAGATCATTTTTTATCACAGAATTCTCAAGACAAACTTGAGAACCAAAGACACTGTCAGTGCACATTCCATATTAAAATATCTAAGAAATGTTGAATCAGTTTGGCTTTTAAATGTGAAATGTAATGATAGGAAATTTTGTGTGCATTGCTCAGTGCCATGGATAGATTGACAGCAATTTAAATTTAATTTGTGTGAGAGGTTTTGTGGACAATTTGTATATGTGCTTTTGTCGATCCACAACTTCTTATAATGGGTTTGGGTTCAAAATTTTATGTTGAGGAAGTGCATATAGAGGTTATCAAAATTTTATGTGAATTGAGTTTGGTCGGTACAGTATGCTATGGGTGATTAAGGATGGATGGGTCTCATTGTCTGTTGGAAATGGTACCTAGCAGCATGTGTGTGGCGATGCTAACATGATCGTACGAGTGATAGAAGGATGGATGGATCTTTTTGATGATGTTATCATTGTATTTTTGGGGATGCTTTTGTGATGCTAAAACTTAAATGAGTTTTAGGTGGTCCAGACACAAATTCCAACACTTGCCCTATGTTTGCCTGACATATTTGACGACAATCCATGACTGACTCAAAATCCAACTCGAAATGTTTTGCCCTAGGAAGCATGAATGTGAGTACGGGTACATGACATGACAAATTTGTAAGAAGTAGGACATGGGGACATGGCTTTAAATTCTTTAAATATTTTTTTTAATATTATCTCAGCTTGTATAAATTAAATCAAGATGAGGTTCAACATTAAAATTTGTACCTCATAATCAAAGCAAAAGATATATAGTCAACAAATAAGTGAAAAACTTCACTATACATTATAAAATCGGAGGTTTATTCAACTAACCAGAGTTAATTAGCATAAGAAGTATGAATTTGCGTTTGAAACTTGTTAATTATGCCCTCCAAGAAGTGTTCGAGAAGTGTCTGGGTGTCCCAACGTATAAGATGTATTACAAAATTTGGGACACACAGAGAAGTGTCGGACACATGTCGAGCACGAGTATGGCTCCTTGATAAAAGTACTCTTGCTACATAGGTTGAGCCTCACCCAAATTGGCTACATGTCTTTGGCTGTTTACATTCTGATTACATTAATCTGGGAGTGAAAAAAATGAAGACCAGTGAGAAAATAGAGATTGATACAGGGGTGACTGGAGAATGAGGGAATTGTATCTGATATTGAATGCATGATTATTTAAGGAATCTTTCTTAGATGTTTATCTATTTAGTAGATATATAAGGAATATAAAACTTTTGATTTCGGATCACCCAAACTTTCCAGGACTGATCATTTGACCTTAAGGATTAGTATCAATCCCCAGCAATTTGCTTTTCTGTAAATACGATGAGATACCCTGGAGTATTTTGTTTGCAAATGAATGATATGATATAGTATTAATCAAGTAGAGAGGGTTAACTTCAGGATTGCAAATATGGAAAAATGACCGAGAATCTAAGGATTAGAAGTTTGTAGGAGCTTGAAGATGAATACACAAGATCTAATGTAAACTAATGTAAGCAAAACTGGTCATTGATGGCCATGAAATACCTAGGTGTGACTAGTGAGGGGTTTTAGTACTTAGGATTAACTTTTAGACAAATGTTGTTCACAGAATCCTGATATTGGTTACACGACAGTTCTTTTCTAGTATTATGTGACCTTAGGATACTCTTTTAGAACTGAAGGGAAAATTGTAATATATGATTATGCATATAGATGCTCTTTTGATACTGTAAGGAATCTTTTTTCTCACCCTTGATTTATATTTGCATTATCTTTCCTCTTTCTTAACATTTATTTTTTGGGGGTTTTCCCTGTATTTATTATTTTCAGTTTGATACAGCGATATAGTATGTGGGTTGTGACGATGCCCTTTTACTCACATTTTTCTTAATTAGGTTCTCAACATTTAGTTTAGCAGGTCAGTGGCATGTTTTTTTCCTGGTTAGGTATTATTTCGTTCAATTTAGCAGGCTGTTGCACCAATTTCAGAGTCAGCAGTCAATCATTTAGTTATAGTCAAGTTCTTGTGAAGCCTTGTATACATAGTTGATCCCATGAGATGGGCCACACTTTCTAGAAACCTTTTTCTTTGATGCATAGATTGTTAATAATGGTGTATCCTGATGCATTCCTTCACCTCTCTCTTCTCCCATCTTTTTTCAGCTTTTACCTTGAAGATGATCCCAGGTTCTCCCAAAAATCTTATTTTCCAAATGATGTAGTTCTTGGCTTCTTCCAGCATTTGTTTTTTGAGAAGGAAAAATGCAGATAATTTATTGTGTTTAAAACTTTGAATAGAGAAAAAAAATTTCAATTTGAGATGACCTAGAATAAATTTGCAATTTTGTTATCTGTTACAACTTGTTTGGTTCAGCATTCTTTTCCCAAACACCAGTTCCTTTTTGTAGCAGATGGTGGGTCATTACTTCGATGGAGCACCATGAAAAATAAATCATGGGACACAAGACTGGTGAACATGAAGATGGTAGAACGACATACAGATAGTTGTACTGGGTTATCATTCATCTAGTTGTGTTTTCTCAGCTATCAGTGGATTATCATTCATCAAGTTGTGTTCTCTCAGTTACCAGAGAAGTTGATGGTTTCTGTTTCTGTTGTACCATTCAATGTTTTAGCTTTTTGCACTTGATTTTTATGCATTCTGTAAAATTGTTGCTAATACTGCATCCAGTCCAACTGGTGGCTTGCTCATTTATTACTTGTGAACTTATTGTAACATCATTGGATATAGATGTCCATGGCAGTCAACTCATCGATTCCACTGGCCCTGAAGTTCAAAACTTCTTCTTGTTCCGTCAGTTCTTTGCTCATTGGTTTGCTTCTGCTATAAGGTGATAAGTTCAAAACTTTTTGTTGATCTTTGAATTGTGCAAGTTCTGCGACTGCTTCCATTTCCGCTAGTATGATATATGATACAAATTGCAATTCAGGGGCTCATGTCATAATTTGAGTCAAATGTTATTTGCTGAGCTACATTTTGCATTATGAGGCTTGATATATTTACCCTGTGTAGATGTTCTTTAAAGATCGGTAGCAACTAAAGGCCTGATCAAAATTGTATATTTGTGTTTCTTATTTAGATTGTGTGATGATCAACAAGCTTAATCTACTGTTTCTCTAGCTGGGCTTTTGTTGTTATAGAGTTCTTTGTAAATTAGCCTGCGGAACAAAGACATGAGAGATTTGGAATGATTGCACTGATGTAAATAATGTCTTCTTGTTTTGACTAGTTACTCCTTTTATGTGTCCTGCAGGCTTTCTTCAGATTATTGGTCGTTTTGGTATGCAAAAATTGTGATACCATGCATGAATGTAAAAAATTCTTCTCTTTTTTGGAAAGAAACTTTTTCACTCTATTTATAGATGTGAATTCAGTGAATATTTTTCATCTCTTTTGACTCTAAAGCTTCGAAACTCAATACTCTAACGATGAAGAGAGTGTTTTTATTGTTTTCTTAGTTAAGAAGTCGATCTTGTTTTTTTTTCCACCTTGAGGCGGTTCTTAGGGCTTAAAGAGTAATAGAAGTTTGATTGGGTGTAATAAGAATCTCGGCCTGAATATTGAGAACTCACTATATGCTTGGGGGGGGGGGGGGGGGGGGGTGCGGAAATTAACAACTTAAAATAAATACATAAAACAAAGAGTAAGTTAGAGAAAGTAAAGAGAGCAATGGGCAAAACAAAGAGATATAAGTGGTTCGCCTTGCAAGTACCGAGTAGTAGAGTAGACTTGTGGGGCGAACCACTTATATCTCTTTGTTATGCCCATTGCTCTGTTTACTTCCTCTAGCTTACTCTTTATTTTATGCATTTATTTTAAGTTGTTAATTTTCGCAATC
This sequence comes from Hemerocallis citrina, assembly GCA_017893485.1. Taxonomy (NCBI): domain Eukaryota; kingdom Viridiplantae; phylum Streptophyta; class Magnoliopsida; order Asparagales; family Asphodelaceae; genus Hemerocallis; species Hemerocallis citrina. The sequence goes on along the minus strand of CM030365.1, from coordinate 147,346,729 downwards.
ACTCAATCCCCAATCCTCAACCCCCCCCCCCCCCCCCCCCCCCCCCCCCCCCCCCCCCCCCCGCGATTCACGGCGGTATTAGAGCGAGGTGTACCTTGAAAACTATAACAAAAATGTTCAATGACCGGAATCCCTATCGAAGATTTGTACTCATCGGAGCCTCTCCAATGGGACAAGTATTACACTCTCACCTTATTTTGATGGAAAATGTTGTGATGTTTGGAAGGTTCGTATGTCCCATTTTTTGCAAATACTTACAGAAATCTGGAAAGTTTGCATCAATCAAATAGAGATTCCTGTCAGTGATGGAATTTTTTTTTCACTAAAGCTGAACATTCACTGAAGAATGCAAATTACAGAGCCATGACCACACTGTATGCAGGCTTCAACAATTAAGAACTCACTACATAAAAAAAAAAAAAAAACAATTAAGAAATCATGCGATGCGGACGAAACTGTAAAACTGCTTATGAAATCTGGAACAATATGCTAAAACGTCATGAGGGGACCGTCTCAGAGGTAACAGCTAAAGTTACATTATGCTATTATAAGTTTGATGTGTTTTGCATGATTCTAGGTGAAAACATACATCATAACATCAATCGATCAATCAACATATCACCTTGCAATTATTTCTACAATAGATTAATTGTGTTGTGATTATATGCATAACCCTATTAACGATACTATATGAGTACATGAAAGATTCAATCTTTGGAGTCAAAAGTGGCACGAAGTCGAGGATATTTGGGTTAGCTCGTGTAAACCCTCAATACTCAACCAAAGAGGAACAATATACGATACGATGAACAATTGGGTCTACTCGCAATAATTTCAATAAAAACTTAAATTTGATACAAGATTCAATTCAAGAGGAAAAGTGACTTGCCTTATGGACGATTTGTAGTACCCCGTATTTTTAAATATCATTTTAAAGATTTATAAATGAATTAAAATGATTTTTGGTGAATTAATAAATATTTTTCTGAAGATTTATCTTTTTACACGTGCAAAACACGTGCAAATATTTTCTTGAAAAGTTCAAAAACCAAAATTATTTTGTAGAAAATCATTATTTATTATTGAGATTATTTGTGATTTTTCTAGATTTTTCTGATATTTATTGAACTGAGTTGCAAATATTACGAAAAGAATGATCTTTTTGCAAAATTGTCATTTCGAGGGATGAAAGTGCAAAACTATTTTTCTGGACTTTTCAAACAGTGCCGGCTGGAAATAAATTGTTCATTTTGTTTTTAAATCCCAATTAAATTGGTTTTATCAAGTTTCCAAGTATAGGGATCTATTTATGTAAAGATATATTTTAAAAGGATTATTTTGCAAATATATTCAAAACCCTAATTCTTCTAATTTCGGCCTATTTAAAAGGTGGAGTGCAGCCGTCTTTCGCTGCATAACACAAAAGATTCATTGTTTTATTTTTCTTGGAGATTTAAAGGGAAGATCTTGGATTTCCTTACAAAGGAGAGGCTTTTTCCTATTTCTATCTTGCCTTCGTTTGATCTCTTCAACAAGGTGAGTGTAACGCCCCGAGCCCGGCTCAGCTGCGCACGCGGCTACACGTGCGCACACGCGAAAGAACGGACACAAAACTCTAGCCACGCTCACCACAGGCTGCCTCAAAAGGGTGGTTAACCGTTGGTATCCCTTAATCATAGGCTAATTCTATATATACTCATATTTCTCCTAATCATAGCCGATGTGGGACTTTTTGAAGCCCAAGTCAACCGGTCAACATAGACCAAACCAACCCATATACATGGATGCCTTTTCTTTCATTCATTTATTCCATTCCATATGAATGGTCAACTAGTCAAACACCATCTAATTCATTTCCTTCCTTCCTTCTTTACACGTCACCCACCATCCACCACCTTTTCTTTATTTATTATACTATATATATATATATATATTATTATTATTATATATCGCTATATAATATTTATATATATACCGGGTGTTACACACACCCCTCCTTAAGAATTCAGCGTCCTCGCTGAGCGATCCCTTTTCTCAGGCGTACATCTTGCACACACTCGGTGTTGAAAGTCGGCTCTGATACCATTTGTAACGCCCCGAGCCCGGCTCAGCTGCTTACGCGGCTACACGTGCGCACACGCGAAAGAACGGACACAAAACTCTAGCCACGCCCACCACAGGCTGCCTCAAAAGGGTGGTTAACCGTTGGTATCCCTTAATCATAGGCTAATTCTATATATACTCATATTTCTCCTAATCATAGCCGATGTGGGACTTTTTGAAGCCCAAGTCAACCGGTCAACATAGACCAAACCAACCCATATACATGGATGCCTTTTCTTTCATTCATTTATTCCATTCCATATGTATGGTCAACTAGTCAAACACCATCTAATTCATTTCCTTCCTTCCTTCTTTACACGTCACCCACCATCCACCACCTTTTCTTTATTTATTATACTATATATATATATATATATATATATATATTATTATTATTATATATCGCTATATAATATTTATATATATACCGGGTGTTACAGTGAGTGATGTAAATTATTTTGTTGTTTTGTTTTATGTATGTTGTATGTGGTGTTTCATCTATTAGAAAGCATGCTAGGGTTTGATATGAATATGTATGTTGGATGGATGATAAAAATTGGATCTTTGAGAAGAACCCTAGTTATTGTGAGTAGAATTGCATGTGGATGATTTTAGATTATTGGAGAACCTAATATAAATTGTGAGTAGGCTATTTCTTTTGGGTTATTACTGATTTGATTGAGTATGGTGAAAGTTATGCATTAATTGATTAAAGATGAGATTTTTTGGACTATTGGTGAGTTGGATTAATGCAATTTGGCCCTATTAATGATAAATTTGTTTATGAATCAACTATTGAGAATAGTTGAGTTTGAGTTTGAGGAATTTTGAGAATGAGTAATGGATTAAAAGACCATGTCTTGAGGATTTGAGTTGTGATGACTAAATTTGGGGATTGATACATTTTTGATTAAATTTGGGGATTTGTGATTTTGTGAAAGATTTTACTTGAATTTGGATTTACTCAATACTAAGTTTTAAATCTGAATATTTTGTTATTTTAGTTTATGGATTTGTGAAGTTCTTTTGGGGCACAAGTATGCACAAACGTTTTTCATAAATATCGTATTATTGTTGTTTAAGAAGAAAATGAGTTTTATGTGTTTTCGAAGAATTTGACTATATCTCAACTTATTATGGTATTGATATATTTTGGAATATAAAACAGAGTTATTTTGATGTATGATTGATTCTCAAAAACTCTAATTTTGATATATGCATACATTCATGTTTTTATTTTGAAGAAGTTCATCAAAAAGCTATTTTATCAATTCAAGTGGTTTTTGATTGGTTTTTATGGATCTTTGTATATCCTATAAGTTGTATTTGATCATATCAGAAATATACCTTTTTATAGATTTCGTTTTTGTAAAGTAAATCTTCGTATCGGTTGAAATATGCACAACCCAAACTGCAGTGTTTAGGTGTGACAGTCGACTGGAATGTTTCGACAGTCGACCGTCGCTACCTGGCTGCTGTGTTTTTCTCATTTTCTTGAAATCTCGTGCGGAACAGTCGACTGACCCATTTCTCTAGTCGACTGTCTCTGCTCTGTTTTGATATTTTCTAGAAGTGTTGGATTTTCACTCTGGACAGTCGACTGGTGACTTTTACAGTCGACCGTCAATACTTAGAATTATTTTTCTTTAAAATGTTGGATTTTCGCTCTGGACAGTCGACTGATGACTCTTTACAGTCGACTGTTACTGATATTTTCTTGAGTTATTCTGATGTTCTTTAAACGATTGATTCCTTAAATGTTTTTGGATCTATAACTTACTATTCTAAATATTATTCTTTCTACAGAACATATGTTTTCAAGATATTTTATTGTTGGATTTGGATTCTGGAATTTCATAAAGATTTGGTTTTTGTTGATTGGAGAAGTTTCTCCATATGATCGTTTTGATGATGGATTTATGAGTTTTTGGTCCTGATGATATCTCTAGGAGTTGAATGGGAGTCTTGTGAACCGGCAGTTGAGATTTGTTGATTTAGATCTGGGGGGTCTTGGTTTGGTTGTTGTTGAGTAATTAAGTCCGGCAGGATACACTAACTCTAGAGATGGAGATTTTGTATTTTAATAACAATCAACTTAAGGACAGGCACTAGTGGGGATGTGATGGAACTTGGGAAACGTAAGTATAGGCTTATGGTTTTGTTAGTCCAACAGATGTGTTCCAGGACTGTTTGTTGTTCTGTCTCGAGAGGACATTTGTGTGTTCGCGTGTCGAGGGTCTGCAGGCCTATTCACGGAGCATGCAGGGTGCATTCGCGTGTCGAGGGTCGGCAGGCCTATTCACGGAATGTACCTGGTGTATCTGCACATCGAGGGCCTTGCAAGCCTATTCGTGGGGTACATGGGTTTGGGAGATGATTCTCCGAATGTTTTTGAGCTATCTTGATACTTGCGCGTCGAGGGCTGTGGTGCCTATTCGCAGAGTATTCTGGATCTTGTTTTCCATCACTGTAGTAGGATTAGTTGCATAGCGGGGGATTAAACCCTACAAAGTAGAGATCGTTAAGGGCTTGCACCGGACCTATGTACTATGGAATGCATAGAATTCGACAAGTACGCATTAGAGAGTCAGCATATAGAAATGTGTTTTCTTGACTTGGTTTTATGCATGTGTTTTCCTGTTTAGTCTAGATTCACTTGATGTTTTCATGTATTACTATTTTTTATCTTATATTCCTTGATGTGTTCCATGCGTTACTTAATGGTATCTCTCATTTTGTTTATTCTTGCGATTAATACATGTTGTTGATGACTCAATGCTTAATGTTTTATTTATGTTGTTTTGTTTTTATGTCACTCACACCGTTATGGCTGACCCCTTTAGTTTTAGGGGTTAGGGTTATCTCTAGCCTCATGTTTTACAGGTTGTTGTTACTTAGAGCTTGGGGTTTGGATGCTTGAAATAGATTGAGATAATAGAGCTTGTGTAAAATGTAATAGAAAGTGTTGTAAAAGAAAAAGTTTGTAATTCAAGGTGTTTTGTATTCCGCTGTGTTATGTAAATGATTATTGTGAAATAAAAGTTTGGAATAAAAATTTTCTGTGTTTTTGGCTATGTGTACTATTGCAATTGAAGTTGATGCTGAGAATTGTGCCACGTATTTCTAAGATATCATACTGAAAATTTGGGGCGCCACACGATTAATTCGAATATCAAAGAATAACGGGATGAGAATCCCGGAGCAACGAACCCACAAACTCTTACGTGCACACTACGTGCACAAAGAAACTCAAGCAACAACAGCAACAACAACTGCAAGAGGGCAAGGCTGGACTGCGGCTGTGAACAGCAGCAACCACAGACGGTGGCAGGGGACTGGGGTCGCTGGCGTCGGCGCTGGCGGCTGTTGTCGATCGGGAATAGGGAAAGGCGGTGGCTCGGGGGTCTGGGTCTGGCTGACGTCGAGAAGGAAAGGGGGAGCAGCAGGAGGTGATCAGGGTTGGGGGTTATTGGGTCTGGCGTCGCTCGACGGATACTGGGGCGGCGCTCGACGGAGACTGGGGCGACGCCGGGAGGTTGTTGACGATGGGAGGTCGGGGAAGATGAGATGGGGTTTGGGCGGGAAGTTGGCAGACGTCGGGAGAGAGAGGAAAGAGGAGAGAGAAGAAACGGCTGGGAATTAGGATTTGTATTTTATGTTTTTAGGGCTTGCAATATGATTGTATTTATAGAGTGCAATTAGGTTGTTGGGTTAATGGGCTAGGATCCAATAATATGGGTTTGGGTCTAGAAATAGTTGTAATTGGGTTTTGGGTTCAATAAGAGATGGATTTAAGGACAATAGGGTTCAAATAAAATACCCACAATCAAATAGAAATAGGTTCAGCAAGAAAATAGTCCATAAAAAAGAACAAAGCAATTCATGAACAAAATTTAATTAAGATGGCCAAGAAAGAAAATTAGAGTATTTTAATGAAATTACAATTAATATATTACAATGGAGGAAAAATGAAAAAAAAAAATCCGAAAACGGTAGTTATAATATTAAAATTGTGTTGCAAGACTGGGGATACAATGATTGCAAAAATGTTTAATACACCTTATGATAATACCAAATGGTTGACACCTAACGACGGTGCAATAGTGAGACAATTAGACTACTCTAAACTCATTGGAAATCTCATGCATGCTATGACATGCACTAGACCTGACATTGCCTTTGCGATAGGCATGCTAAGCAAGTTCACTGGGGCTGTAATTCAGATCGGACAGGATCAGACAGCCATATGTTCAAGCTCAGACCGAAATTCTACTTGGACGGGTTTATGTTCGGCTCGGTCTAGGTCGATTTTTTTTATTGTCCGGACAAGGTTCGGTAAAGCATCAGACCGCAATAATACTCGGACAGACTTATGTCTGGCTTGAGCTCGGTAAAGAATCAGACCTAATAGTTTGTTCATGTTCGGTTCGTATAACAGTTCGGACGGTCTACGGTCGAATTGAGTTGGACTCAGACGAACGACGAACCATCCTGTTCATTTTACACCCTTAGGGTTCACTAGCAATCCTAGTCAATTACACTGGAATGCCCTTGAGAGGCTATTGGGATACCTAAACAGTACTCAAGAGTTTGCTTTGTGCTACTCTGGTTATCCTTCAGTACTTGAGGGATACTCTGATGCATCGTGGTGCTCAGAAAATTGTGACAGTAGGTCCTCTAGTGGCTATGTGTTTACACTAGGAGGAGCAGCTGTGTCATGGAAATCTAAAAGACAACATAGCCTTGCTTTTTCATTCATGGAGTCAGAACTCTTTGTGCTATCTTGTGCTGGTGAAGAAGCGGAATGGATGAAAGACCTATTGTTAGATATTACTTAGAGAAGGTTTAGAGTAACCACTCTCTGTCTGTTTTGTGACAACCAAACTGCAAATATTGTAGCTAACAACACCCTTTACAATAGTAAGAGATGTGTTGTGTGCCTTAGACAGGCTAAATTGAACTATCTCATTAAACAAAGGATTGTTGCCCTTATTGATGTACGATTAGAAAATTGTAGTGCCCCGAATTTCCAATATAATATCTCAGAAATATGTGGCACAATTCCCAGCTTCTACCTTAATGTAATAGTAAACATAGCCAAAACACAAAATAATTTTTCAACTTTTATTACATCAATTCTTCACAAAACACAGTGGAAAATTAAACACCTTGAATTACAATTCTTTATTTTACAACTCATTCTTTTACAATTTACATAGCGACATTATCATTCTACCACATGCATTCAAATCCCATGCTATAAGTACCTACCTGTAAAACATGAGGCTAGAGATAACCTTAACCCCAAAAACTACAGGGGTCAGTCATAACAGTGTGAGTGATATCAAAAGAAGTACAATATAAATAAAACGTAAAGAATAAAGTCATAAACAACACATACCAACGGTAGTAACAAATAGAATATGAAATAACAATAAATAAAATATGTAAACATCAAGTGAAACTTGTAACACCCTGCAAAGTTGGAAATGACAATTTTGCCCTTGTGTGTTACGCACGTGTATTTTGTAACGTGTTTTCACTACGCATTTTGATTACCGACTATTTATGCATTTTCCATATTGATTTTACCCTATTTTGGGTCAACAAAAATATAATATTTCAATCTCTGTATTTTTACGTGCTTTTTATGTGTTTTCGATGCACGTATCAATTGCGTATTTTTCCATCACTAAGTGTGATATTTTTATGTGTATTGACTATTTATTTTACGTGTTTGAACTCGTTTTATAAAACGGAAATTCATTTCCCCCTATTTTGATTAAAATACATTTGTCAATTTTTTACACGTATGATGCACGTGTTAATTTATCCATCTCTTTTCTTACTCTCATTTACAAATTTTTAGCATGCATAAGTTTTAATTAGCATTCCTTTGATCCATGGACCTATAGATTAAAATCTAGCCCATTAGAAGGAGAGCCCACTAGATAATTAAATTAATTAATTAGAATTGAGCCCATGTAGCAAGCCCAGTAATAAAAACACAAATTAAGTTAAATATGCACTAATACATAACAAGTTACAAATGTTAGTGCACATTTTGAGTTATAGAAATGTGTTCATATTTGTTTATGCATGTGTGCATGCATACACCAATGTATGTAAACCAGTTTTTGGGCTAGGGGGTGGCCGATTTTGAGAGGGGGAGGAGAAGAGTTGGAGGTTGAGTTTATGAAGAGTGGGGAGGTGAAGAGATGGAGGTTTTAGGAGTTAGGAAAGTGGAAGCTTGTATGAATTAAAAGAAAGAGTTATTAGGGTGGGATTTTTGCACTTTAGACCCTCCAAAAATTCTATAAATAGAGCTCCCATATCTTGCACCAAAAACATTATCAAAATCAAAAGAAAGAAAAGAAAGAAAGAAAAAAAAAAAAAAAAAGAGAGTGGGAGTCTTTTGCTTGGGAGAAATTTTGCTAGAGAGAAAAAACCATTGCTAGGAAAGGGAGCTTGCTAGTAGGACTGCAAATGGATCGAGCTATTCGTGAGTTATTCGGCTCGAGCTCGGTCAAAGCTCGGCTCGAACCGAGCTCGAGCTCAAAACCGAGCTCGTTTCGTAAACGAGCCATGCTCGAGCTTGATTTTTTTTTTTTTAGGCTAAGCTCGCGAGCAATTCGGCTCGAATATGGTCAAAGCTCGGTCAAAGCTCGGCTCGAACCGAGCTCGAGCTCAAAATTGAGCTCGTTTAGTAAACGAGTCGAGCTCGAGCCTGAAGGTATTCGGCTCGGCTCGGCTCGATTGCAGCCCTACTTGCTAGGAGGAGAAGCCATTGCTAAGAGTTTGTCTTGGAGCTAGAAGTAGTGTCCCATCCTTCCCTTCAATTGTTCAAGCTTCACATAAGGTGGGTGTTCTCATGCTTTCTAAAGTAGAACTTGCATGCTAAATTAGTTAAAAGAGTAATATAAGTTGAATGAGATATATGTAGAATCCATGCTAACAAAATATACAATGATCTTGTTGAAAGTTAGTGAACAAATTATTACCATGCTAATTAAGAAGTAGAGAAATAATCATATGGACCATGTTAGAATATTTGAAAATTCTTGTTTGTCAAATGTGTGATAAGTATGAGTAATTGTTAAAGAATATTTTTATTGTGACATAATGCTTAAAAAGAAGAAAGAAAAGCGAAAGATAAATTTTTGTTATTTTGACATTGTCGACATATGTTAAAAATACTAGTTTTCGCATGAAGAAACACTTGAGATATCCATGGTTGATTTAGAGACATGCTTGGTTTTATCACAAAATTTTAATTAGTATAATGGAGTTCATAAACTAGTTCTAATGAATATGATTTCTTAAATTCAAGTTGTTTAGAAAAATACAAGCCTATGTGTAAAACGAGGGAAGAATTAATTACAAATGGAAATATGGTTCTAATGAATTTGAAAATTATTGTTTACTGTTTTTAAAATTTATTCTCAGTCAAAGAGGAATTTATTCAATATCCTAAAAAGATTGGGTTATTGGATAAACGAGTTTTTCGAAGAAGAATCAAATTCTTGTTCATAAAAGAGAAGGAGATACAATGTCTAAAATATAATTTGGAAATGTGGGAATCACAGTTTTCAAGTAAACCCCGTTTGGAAATAATTTGCACAAACCCAAATACTACAGTTTGTAGGTGGGATAGTCAACTGGTAAGTTTCGACAGTCGACCGTCGTGAACCTAGCTACAGAAATTTCTAGAGCTTTGGACTTTTCGTGCGGGATAGTCGACCAACCCTTTGTCGCAGTCGACTGTCACCACTCAAATTGATGAATTTCTCGAGTTTGGGTTTCACGCGAGACAGTCGACCGATCACTCCATGAAGTCGACTGCTACTGCTCTAACTGATATTTTTCTGAGTTTCTGATACTTCTTTTGAATGAATATTTTAAAGTGAGTCAAGATATTATAAGAGTTTGAATTTGTTGATGAGGTTGTGTTCTTGAAATAAATTAATTGCTTATAAAGATTATGAATGAGTAAATAGAATCACGAATAGTGTCGAGACTATGATTATTTTGTGACTAAGTTGAAAGATAAAATCATCTAGGTTTAAGACATGCTTATTAAAGGGTATGTGTACCTATGTTTCTTGTACATGAAAGATTATGATTTAGAATCAGTAAGACCTCGGTTACCGACAATAATGAAAGAAAGATTTGAGATATGATTTTGAGATATTGCCGTGGGGCGATCTCGTATTTTGTAAACAAGTCCGGTAGGAGGTAAAACTGATTCTAGGAATGACAACACATTCATGTCTTGAACTAAATAAATAGGCACTTAAGTGAAGATGTAGTAAACCTGGGCAAACGTAAGTGGGGTGCTCTATATAGTCGGCGGTGGACTCCGAGGCTATAGACCCAGTTGGTGGACTGAGGTTGCTCCATGGGAGACGTGCTTTTATATTTAAATCCGGGACTATGAGGACGGGTCAACGGTGGACTCCGGGATCTTGAGTAGTCGGGCGGATAGTTTGCCATATTCCCATGTATATACGTATACCGGGGCTAGAGGGTCACTTGCAGGATGATTCGCACGATGTGGGATCTGTTATAACAGTCGGCGGTGGACTCCGAGGCTGGGATTCAAATTCGTGGAATGATCTAAACCTTGTCTTATTACTAGGTAGTTATCATGGCGAGGGATCGAGCCCTTTATTGTGGAGTACGTAGGTGCTTGCTCTCGGACCTATATAGTATGGGATGCATAGAATCCAAACAAGTGTGCATTAGTGTCATCCTAGTATAAAATATGTGCATATGGCATTAAGGCATGACATACACTTCTTGTATAGCGTAGTCACAATTTAACGCTTCATTTGTTCATTCAATCTCATGTGATTTTTGTTAAAAGAATGAGATCGTTAAATGTACGGCATAGAGAGGATAGCCGAGTATAACACTTTCGTCAGATGTAAGTGACTGATGTGCCCATAGGTTGATATGCAGGTAATGGACTATTCATGAAGGAGTAAAGCTATCATGATGAAATCGATGTTTTTATTTGATAAAGTTGTACAAGTTATATTGTTTTAATATTGTAATCTTTTTACTCTTCCGCTGTGTAAACAAAGTGTAATGTAACTCTGATGTACTATTGAAAAAGTTTTAAATTTCCTTGTAAAATTGTACGAAGTGAAGTAAAGATCCTGTGAAATCTCGAATTCGATTTTATTTGGAATTCAGGGTGTTACAAAACTAGACTAAGTGTCAAGGGTAGGAAAACAGAAAACATACAAGCATAAAACCAAGTCAAGAAAACACAAATGCAATATGTTGGCTCTCTAATGCATACTTGTCAGATTCTATGCATTCCATACTACATAGGTCCAGTGCAAGCCCTTATCGTTCTCCACTTTATATGGTTAAGTCCCTCGTTATGCAACTTATCCTATTACGGTGATAAAAACAAGATCCAGAATACTCCACGAATAGGCCTAACAACCCTCGACGCGCAAGCATCATGTAAGAATAACTCTGACCTATATGAAGAATCATCTCCGTGACGTGTACCCTACGAATAGGTTTGTAAAACCCTTGACGTGCAGATATACTAGTACATCCCGTGAATAGGCCCGCCCCTCGACACGCGAATTGTAACACCCCCTAATTTGAAATATATACATGTATAAAAAGAGGTAGATGGCAGTAACGTAAATATTGTGACTAAGGGGGGGTCCACGGTTGAAGTAAAAACAGCAGACTTGGCCTGCTGTGCTGTGCGGTGACGTCAGCGTGACGTCACCAGACCATGGGGGCCCACCCGATTGAAGCTGTGAGAGGTAGCACCAGCCTACTTCTCTTGTGAGATGTGACGTGGCAGGCGGGGGCCACATTGTTTGCTGTGTGTTTCTCTCGCACGCGGGAGAAGAAGAGAGAGAGTATTGAGTTAAAATTGTCCCATATTGGGAGTTTAAATGAAATATATAATTATAATATAATGGCCTATGATCAAGAGTCACCAATCCGGTTAACCACCTTTTGTGAGGCAGCTTGTGGTGGGTAGTTGTACTATAATATAAATAATTTGTCTTCTAAATTGTATAAATTATCTGAGTTGGGGCAGGGGCATTACACGAATGCTGTATGCTCCGTGAATAGGCCTGCAGACCCTCGACACGCGAACATACCAAATGTCCTATCGAGACAGAACAACACACAGTCCTGGAACTCATCCGTTGGACTAGACCCCTAGAGCATATACTTACATTTCCCAAGTTCTGTCACATCTCCATTAGTGCCTGTCCTTAAGTTGATTATTATTAAAACACAAATTCCCCCCCTCTCTAGAGTTAGTGTATCCTGCCGGACTTAATTCCACAACAATAATCCCAAGACCCAACTGGTCAAAATCCACAAAATCTCATTTGCCGGTTCACAAGAATCCCACTCAACTCCTAGAGACTCACAAATCGAATATCAATACCCAAACTTTCAATAAAACTCTTAATTTCAAATCTCAAAATGTTTATATCAATGAAAACTTCTTTAATCAACAAAACCAAATTCATTCGGTATACTCACAAATTCCAGAATTGAATTAAAGTATTAAATCCATTAAATAACTGAGAATCATATTTTTAAGTCGTAGAAAGTCACAAAACATCAATTTCTTCAAAAACCACATATATTTCACTTTATAAAGTTATAGAAATACAATTTAAATTCTATTAAAATAAAAATATAACTTTCTATAAAATACTGTAATCTGTAGCAAAACATCATCTAAAACAGTAGGTCAGTAATCTATAATATCGAAGAAATAATCGTTCAAGAAATCAACAGAAAACTCAACAAAAACAACATAGACAGCAGGTGTCGGTCGACTGTCAAAACAGTTCAAAATAACGACGGTCGACGGCACAATCCCAGAAAATCCAAAATTTGAAGTTACGGTCGACCGCACATTTTAGTTCAAAATGGAACCGGTCAACTGACATGTCAAGAAAACACAGCTTTGAATTTCGTACACATTTTAACTGATACTTCGTTTAATCTTTGTAAAATCATAATTTGTAAAACAAAATCCCTGAGATGATCAAATACAACTTTTTTAACATACTGGAGTTCATAAAACAAATCCAAACTTCATCAAATTCATAAAAGAGCAATTTTTGACAAATTCTTCAAAACAGGACATATGTATATATATAAGTGTATATATGTGTGTTTACATCAGTTAAAGCTTCAAGAAAACATCGTATATAGGTAATATATTATCCTAATCAATCTTAGGATCAAGACAACTCAAGATCCAATCAAAAACTTCATAAAACTCAAAAATCAAACTTTCGGCCATACATTATCAGACCCGAAAATCAACCCCCCTTTTACTTTCAAAACATGATTCTTTTTTATCCAATAACTATCCTAAAATTCATTGTACACATACTCAATCACTCATATCAGTTTACCCATGAATATGTACAATTATAACATGTGAATAATCAAGTTTTACTCATCAAAATTCCCAAACAGACCATATCTATAACATACATAGTGAAAACTAGGTTTTTTATTCACTTTTTGCAATAACCAACATATAACTCATTAAATTCATTCAAATCAGCAAGCATATAAAAGAAAATAACCTACTCATGGTTTCTATTAGGTTCTTAACAATCTCAAGCCATCTATGCAGAATTTTAATCATCAATAGCATCGTTTTCATGAAAAGATTCAATTTTTATTCATCCAGTCATCAAAATTCATTATATTATCATACAATCCTCTATCATGCTTTCTAATAAACAAATCATCACATACAATATGCTTAGAACAATAAAAAATTAAACATATATCACTCACCTTATTGAAGAATCAACCAAAATAATAAAGAGAATAATAAAGTCCTTCATTTCGCAAGAAAACCAAGATCCTCACTTCGAAATTACAAGAAACCAATAATAAATAAAACCCTTTTTTTAGTACAGCAAAGAGATGGCTGCACTTTCTTTTAAATAGGCCGGAAATTAGGGTAATTAGGGTTTTGAATAGGTTTTGCAAAAATATCCCTTTTAAATATATCTTTACATATATAAATCCTTATACTTGGAAATTAGATTAACCAATTCACTTTAAATTTAAAAACAAAAATAACCAGCCTAATACTGGCTGACACTGGGTTTAAATCTAAAAAAATAAATTTGAATTTTTGCTTCTAAGTGACAATTTTGCAAAAAAGACCATTCTTTAAGAAATTTGCAAAATAAACTAAATATATTAAAACAAAAGGTAAACTTTTTACCTCTGAGTTGGCTAGCAATCATGCTCAGCCCAGAAAAATAAAATTCTGGAGTTTTTACTCCAAGTGGTAATTTTGCACAAAAGTCCATCTTTTGAAATATTTGTAAATATGCCAAATAAATATATGAAAAAAGTCCCTTTTTACGCATCAATCTTTAGATAGTTGACATGTTTTAGATAATTAGAAAAGTTCTATGTATTTATTGTTGATATATAACTTCATTCCACATTTGATGATGATATATATGTTTCAAAACTTACTTAGAATAATCATTTATTCCAAAAGAAAGCATGAAAATTCGTCGATGTATTTCTGATGTTTAGAATTGTTGTTATATCATTCCAATTTTTATGATATATCTCTTTTATGGGGTTTATGTTTCATTCCAATCTTGATGATTCAGAATTTATCCATAATTGATTTGACCGTTCTATCATTCCAATATGAAACACAGTATAGTTCTTGTGTAGAAACTATAATAGTTCTTATACTTTATTTTGATAAAGATACTTGATTGTGATGCTTATGTTGTACATTTGCAAATCTATATTGAATTGTACTAAGTTCTTTAGTTTGAACTAGATACTTTTATACGTTTCATTTGAACTCTAAGAGAAGTGACTGATGAGATTTCTATTTGTTATGTTTAAAAATAGATGGTGGCAGAGGCAATGGAAATGAATCAGTCAACTTTGATTTTGAGAATGATGATTTGCTCGATATGGAGGAGTAGACACAAAAAGAAAACTCACAATAATAGTTTGTCAATTGCTTGAAGTAACTTCTATTTGAGTTTAAGACTCTTTACTTTGATTGAGCTTAAAACTTTTTTGTTTATTTTGAAGTTTATTATTTGGTTGACTTGAGATTGATATTTGTTTTGTTGGTTTAGTCTTTGTAAACTATTCATTTGTTATGGTCTTAAAACTATTTGATTATTTTGGTTTAGTCATATTTGAACTATTTAAGTTATAATTGATTTAGCCTATGATCCATATTCTTTATGATTCAATGATTATTTAAATTTTTGTGATCCAATAATATAACATTGCTTTGCCTAATATATTTAGAATATAGGAGGAGATTGTTGAATGTATAAGTATATATTCTCAATATAATAGAAATACTGTGTAAATTGTTCTATGGGGCAACACGCATTTACACATGTTGTGTATTGATTATTGGAACGAGTTGAGTGGGCATAAAGCCCAGTACCCTAAACCCAGATTAATCTCTTTAAAAGCTGGTCTATAGGTAGTGCCCTGTGATTTCCAATCATTGATAAGCAAGGTATAATATCTTAAGCAGCTATGAGATATAACCCTAACCCTAATTACTCATCTTGATCTAACATCACATACGACATTATACGCAGTTTTATAAAATATGCGTACATGGGCAAAATTGTCATAACTCAATTTTACGAGGTGATACAAGCTATCAGTTTCCATCACCACTTCATCAATAAAGACTGATCGAAGATGTTGTGATCCAGAATACCCAATCCCTCCTGAGTCTTTGGTTGACATGCTCTCTGCTATCTCACACTAGCCTTTTCCCTGCAATTTTCATTTGACCCCGACCATAAGAATCTGCTTCTAATTTG
The DNA here is from genome assembly GCA_017893485.1 of Hemerocallis citrina. Lineage (NCBI taxonomy): Eukaryota > Viridiplantae > Streptophyta > Magnoliopsida > Asparagales > Asphodelaceae > Hemerocallis > Hemerocallis citrina. The sequence goes on along the minus strand of CM030365.1, from coordinate 147,330,761 downwards.
ATCCAGTCTTTTTATGACTTACATTGGCAGTTTGAAGAAGGATGCATAATAAATAGGGAGTGCTGAGAGCACTGAATTAAGAAGAACAAGTCTTCCTCTTTTAGATAGAATTTTACCTTTCCATGAAGAGAGTCTCCTTTCAACTTTAACAATGAGTGGCATCCAGACCCTCCTCTCCTCTTGACATTCAAGGATATGAGAGAATGAAACTTGTTTTGCCTTGGATTTACCAAAGTAAATAGGTGAGGATTTGTTGAAATTAATTTCAAGCCCAGAAACATCAACAAACAAGTCAATTAGGAACTTTAGGTTAATGACTTCTTGTTCATCTCCTGTGCAAAAAAGAAGGGTGTCATCTGTAAACTGTAGGACAAAGAGATCAGATAGGGGCTAGGGATGCAGAGGGGTGAGAAAATCTCATTCTCTCTGCCCCTTTGAAGCATCTAAGCTAAAGCATTCACAAACATGATGAAGAGCATGGGTGATAGAGGATCACCCTACTTGAGGCCACTCTTGCGATGAATGGTGTCTCCTCTTCTTCCATTTAACAGGATGTGTGACTTAGCAGAGTGTAGTATCATGTGAATCCATGCACACCACTTCTCCTCAAAACCCCCTAGCCATAAGAATTTCCTATATGAAGCTCCAGTTAACAGAATAAAAAGCCTTTTTGAAGTCAATTTTCAATATATGAATATCCCTTCTTTTTCTTGAACACAAGTTAATTAATTCATGGGCAACCAGGGAACAATCAACTGTAGACTTGCCTTTGAGAAAAGCACATTGAGAGAATGACATTAGATCATGAAGGAGTTGGCTCAGCCTGTTGGCTAAGATTTTAGTATAGATCTTGAAGGAGCAGTTAAGAAGACTAATAAGCCTGAAATCCTGAACTTGGTTAGTTCCATCACACTTGGGAATAAGAGTAATGTTAGAATAGTTTAGCCTAGAAGTGTCACCAGAACCGTCATGGATAGAACTAAATATATACATGATATCACCTTGTGGTAGAAACTCATTGAGAAGCCATAAGGGCCAGGAGCTTTATTTGCATTCATGGAGAAGCCAGCTTGTTTTATCTCTTCTACGGTGAAAGACATGTCTAACTGGCTCAGATCATGTTGGTCAGGATATAGAACATGTCAATCAACTGAAAAATCTGAACTGTTTGTAGAGCCACATATTGAAATAAAATGCTTATTAAACTCCTCCCCTATAAGCGTCAGATCAGTAATGACCTGGTATTCAACTGTAAGAGAGTAAACAAAATTTTTTCTTCTTCTGCTATTTGCAATGCAGTGGAAGAATTTGAAATTAGCATCTCCTTCTTTGAGCCATGTGGCAAGTGGATCATAAATTAATATAAATTAAAATTTTGAAAGTATTGCTGAGATTAATGAATTAATGGTGTCTTTCCACCGTAACTTACACAACCCTACTCTTTAGTAGGGCTGGCAATGAGCCAAGTTTTAGCCAGACCCATATAGGCCAAGGCCCAAGCTTGGGCCCGAATTAGGCCCGAAAATAGGTTCAGGTCTAGACTCGAACTACTTATGCATGTTCTAATATATAACTTTCCCATAAAATTAAACTATATCAAGAATAATATATGATAAAAAATAACAATAATAAGAATACTATAAACTTTAGAGTAATTAACATATGAAATATCTATTTTCATTTAATTTTATATACAATACATAATTTCTCTATCTATAAACTTTAATATTCATTTTAACTTACTTACATGAATATTCTCTTTAAAAAAAATTATACATAAATATACATGATGTATACGAAAACATACACATGCACATATAAAAATTTGATTTGGGTCCATCAGGTCTAAGCATTTGGGTCCGAGCCCGGCCCGAAATGAGAATTATTAGTCCAAACTCGCTAATTATCGGGTTGGACCTAGACGGGCCCAGGTCGGGTTCGAGCCAATTGCTACCCTTACTCTTTAGTCATTACTCGTAACTAGGTTATTCCTATGTGTAATGCACATGTTCTTGCTATTTCTTTTTTTTCAATTTCTCCATCCAAAAATTTTAGCAGCACCTTCGTCCTTCTACATGTAAATCACATTTCTATTGCATAGTTGATGTAGAGAATAGTTTGTAGATGCTTCTCTTTAGCAAATTATTTTTCGAGTTTAATTAAAGAAGAAGAAAATTCATTATTTTTTCCTTTTCCTCAAAAAATTAACGCCGCAATCGCACAAGCACACCGTACGTCCACAATAATATCATAAAAAATTAACGCCGCAATCGCACAAGCACACCGTACGTCCACAATAATATCATAATAAAGATGATATGGGTCAGGAATAAAGCGTGGCTCACCCTGAGCCACCGGATCCCCTCAGGATACGCGTCCTTCCTGATCCTTCAGATCAGCCACGTCAGCGCCGGAAAACCGCCCGGAGCTCTGCCACGTCAGCCCGGAAACCACTCCGGCGCCTGCCACGTCAGCCCTATACCGCCCGACTTTCCACCGCTTCAGCCAATCGGGTAACCGGGTCCGGCCCAGCCCCAAACGGGTCTAGACCCGATTAGAAACTCCTATAAATACCAGGCCCTCTCCTTTCTTAAAAGGTAATCAATCTTTTCTCCACTAAACCCTAGTTACTGTTACTTTATACTAGTGACTGACTAGATCGTCGGAGGGTCTGCCACCGGAACCAACCCCGGTGTTTCTAGACCGTCTGCAGGTACACCAGACCTCGGATCCGAGCCCTCTGATCCGAGCCCAGACATTCACCTCACTCCAAGGACAGTCGCAGGTACCGCTCGGCCAGCTGAGGGTCGCCTCTGAAGAAGCTTTCTCCTTCAAATACAAATCGAGTAGAGAACTCACACCTGGTGCATCCACACGTCTCCCAGAAACAAACCGCATCAAAAGAATTAACGAGTATTCCACCAATATGCATTGGATCAATGATCCAACAACCATTAGAGAATTCCTCAAATTCAGTCCTAACATCTTTGTCATCTATGAGAAGCGAGAGTTTATTCTAGCAGCCCATAAGTTGCCTTGAGCATCATTTAATGATTGTTGATCTAGAAATGATGTAAGTGGGGTTCGAACCTCTAATCTCTTGCGCACCAAGATACTATCGCAAGTTCACAAGTGTCTAGTACAAATCCATTTCGCCGGTACCATATCCGGATCGGGCAGTTAGGTTATCAGATAAAATTTAGCACCCGAAATTTGATCGGGTAAGTTGTTGGTCCGGGTCCACTTCACCCGCATCCACTTTCACCTCTAAAATACTAAAACCCTCTTTCATCGAAACCTCCCCCCCAAAATCAGAGAAATGTCGACATCAATGGCGAAGCACCGGATCCCATCGCTCTCTTTGGCCCTCTCCATCGCGAGAAATCTTTCCACTGCCACGTCAGGAGCGGCGGCGGTGTCAGGGAAGGCGGAGGATCGGAACCTTCTTCACCGGCGGCTATCAGCGCTACGCGGAAGTCGGAAAGGGAGCGTGTCGGAAACGATGGAGAGTTGGGTAAATGAGGGGAAGGCGGTGACGTCAGCCAATCTGATTATATGCGTGCGTCAGCTCCGCAAGAGTAAGGACTACAAGCACGCCCTAGATGTAAGATTATCGCTTTGCGTATATTGGGCGATATTTAGTGGTCTGTTCGATTTGATTATGATTAATCAAACATTGAGTTCCATTTTAATCGCATTGTTTTTGTAATGAGGAATGTTATGTGTAACTTATGGATTGAAATTTTAGACGAACAAATCTGTATAATTTTCGTTCTATATGATTTGAACCCCCATACAAAAGGTAGCTTGTTAGGGGTAGGCTTGTTAGGGGTAGGGAAGACCTAAAATTAGAAAAAATATGATAACTTGTGGCCTTACTGGAGATATTGTGTTGAACCGAGCAGAATGAAAACCAATTCAAGGATTTGTTGTTGTTGTATGATTTGAACCCCCATACAAAAGTTTATCTGAATTAATAAACGACATAATGAATTGCTGTGCGTTCATAGTTTATTGTGGGGTTGTTGTAATCATCGAAAAGATGGGATGGATTCCTCATCTTTATTTTTGTCTAGTATTTGCATTTGCCATCTATTTTAATCCCTTACCATAGATGCATTGCTTTTCTTTGCTTTTTCATTCCCTCACTCTTCTGCATTGTGTATGCTAAAATCCTTTCAGAAATCACTCACATTGTATCTGCTATCTGTATTTCGTTGCCTTTTCGTTTCTTTCATCCAGTAATAAATTTCCTCTTCTTTAACAATCAATTTAGATCGTAATTGGTTTGCTCTTAACTAATCGGAATTAATTGTTTGATTGTTTACCTTGACAGCTAATAGATTGGATGGACAATATAGGTATGGACATGCCCGTCTCCACCCATGCAATACGTCTTGAGCTTATCTCAAAAGTCAATGGAATCGACAAGGCCGAGGTTTACTTTTCTACCATTCCTCATTCATCCAATAATCATAAGACCTGCACGGCACTTTTAGCCAGCTATTGCCAAGGGAAGTTGGTGGACAAGGCTCTCTCCCTCTTTGAGAAGATGAAAGAACTGAACTTAACTTTGAACCCTCTCGTCTTTAACAATCTCATGACGTTGTACGTTAAATCAGGGCATCCAGAGAAAGTCGCTACACTAGTTGAAGAGATGAGAGCAGTGAATATTTCTCCAGATAGGATTACATATGGCCTCCTAATAAACAGCTATATCTTACTGAAAGATGTTGACTCGGTTGAAAGAATTGTAAAGGAAATGGGAGATGGACGAGTTGCTTTTGATTGGCCGATAATCTGTGGTTTGGCTTCTTTTTATAACTCATCAGGTCTTTTTAAAAAGTCTGAGTCTATTCTTAAGAAGGCTGAGAAATTTATGAACCGTTATGATCGAGCTCCCTATGAGTATTTGATAAGTTTGTACGCTGGTGCTGGAAATTTAGCAGAGGTTTTAAGGGTTTGGAAATTGCTGAAAGCTGCTTTTAAGAAGACTACTAACAAAAGCTACTTTATCATGTTAAGTGCTCTTCGACAACTTGGTGATGCGGATGGCTTGAAGCAGTGCTTTCAGGAGTGGGAATCGAGTTACTCTAGCTACGATGTGAGATTGGCTAATGTAGCTATAGATGTTTACTTGAAAAATGGCATGGCAGAAGAGACTAAATCGATATGGAGGAAGTCGGTGGAAAATGGTGCTGGAAGTGACATTCGAACATTGGAACTGTTCACAAAGTACTACTTGGAGACTGGCGAGTTGGATTTAGCTATTGAATTTCTTAGGATTATGGTTCATGCAGAGAAACCGACGGGTTGGAGGTCAGTGGTAGATGTGTTGTTGAAGCAAATTGAGGAAGCGAAGGATGTGGATGGGATGAATGAATTGTGCGAGATTCTAATGAAGCTCGATTCTGTTAATGGAGAATCCTAAAAGGCTATTACCTTATGTGGTAGCTGGTAAGAAGGATAATTCTCTTCAGAAGAGAATAAAAGAGGGAAGATAGAAGTTAAAGCTGATATTGTGGAGTTGCTGCAGAGGGGTTTGTTCTACGCAAGGTATTGAATTTCCCTAATTTGTAAATATAATTGAGCATTGTTTGCTTACATATTGTGCAATAAACCTGTAATTTTTAAAATCATATGACACTGTGTAAGGCTTTACTACGGGCGATTGCAAAAATGTATTGACTCCATGAATTTTGGGGAACGAGAGTTTATAAGCAAGCATATCTGGAGTAAGGGCACCTTTGCTAGATGCAGGGCTTATTTGTTATGGGCATTCAAACTATTGATGGTCTCTACTTTCTCGCTGTTGTATGTGAGATTTGAACAAACTGGAAGCATGTCTGGCATTGCTCTAAGTAGGGAAATGCTCATATTTGGAATGCAATTAGGGAACTCCAAAATCCAATCCAAAGTTGGAGTTGTTATTTTTGGTCTGTCCAAATTCAAGCTGATTTGAATTGAATTCTCAGGTGTGAGGGAGTGCATATGTTTCGCTGCCTCCTATAGAAATTTCAATTTTCTTGGTCTATGTTTCCAGTTTTGGATGTGGGAAATTATATGTTTCAATGCTATTTCCAATGCGATAGCTGATGAGCTTTATGATCGGATCGCCTACCAAGCTCATACGCCATTCCTACTTGGTTCCTTCCTCCAGCCAAGTATCAAAGCAAAGCGAGGATGTCGTTCCATCACCAATCTTTACTCTGATTGCGCCTTCTACTTCATTTCTGTTAAGAGAAGTTTCTTCTGAAAGGTTAAGGGGGGATGCAACACAGTAACTTGTCCCAAAGATTAGTTCGATTTGTAGAAAGAGCTGAGTATGGAGTCACTAGTCTTCACACATGAATTGAGCTGCTGTGCATATATCTAAAGAGATCTGCAATTAGTAAGTGAGAATCACTTACCTTCTTCTGTATCTCAATACTCATCTCTCCTTAAATTTATTTCTTTGAACAGTTTTTTTTTTTCATCTCCAAATATACACGAATACATTGACAGAGGAGGCATACTTAATAATTCTAATAATTAAATGCGTAGATTCTTTGGATACTTGTAAGATAGTTCTACTACTGCTATTTAAGAGACGAGCTGGAGAATATCGCAAAATGATTAAATCTATCTTGATATTCAGATTATTACAACATCTGAAATGAAGTTTGAGCTATTATGAACCTCATTCACTACGAGGCTGGATAAGTTCTACAATGAAGATGGAGCAAATCTGTGCCTCATCCATTACATGCACATATTATTCCGTACACGGAAGCCCTTACCAGTTTACTCTTCATTGTTATACCAACATAATAACTATCACGCCATATCCATGGTTATGGCTAGGGCTGCAAAACGAGCCGAGTCGAGCCGAGTATTTTGAGGCTCGAGCTGGGCTCGTTATGCAATCGAGCTCAGTTTTCAAGTTTGAGCTTGGCTCGAGCTCGTCTCGAGCTGAGCTTTGACCGAGTAGCTCGTGAGCTTGGCCTAACAATCACAGCAAGCTCAAGCTCGAGCTCGGCTCGTTAAGTCATCGAGCTCGATTTTCAAGCTCGAGCTTTGACCGAGCTCGTCTCGAGCCGAGCTTTGACCGAGCTTGAGTAGAGTAGCTCGCGAGGAACTCTATTCGTTTGCGGCCCTAGTTATGGCCAATATTAAGGATCATCAACACTAAAGCTTATCATTTTCTGTTTTTTTGGGGGATGAAAAAGCTGAAGCTAACCTCCTTTTTTTACAATGAATACTTCTCAGAGCATCCACTATCGTTCATGCTATTTTTTAGGTATTTGAAAATTTGCTTTTGCAATTGAATTGCTTGCGCCACTATCGTCAAAGCTATAATTTGCAAAAAAAAAAAATCATAAAATATATAGATGGAACAACATCCTCCATCTAACAAAAAAAAAACAATATTTTTAATACATAAAATGAATGAACGGAATATGAAGTTCCGTTTGAAAAAGAAAGAAAAAAAAAAATTTAGTTCATACGGCAGAAGATCCTCCGTCTAAGGATATTTAATTTTTTTTTTTTAAAAAAAAAAACCCAGCCGGAAGAACTTCTTCCGTTTGGGTTTTTTTTTTTTTTTTGGTCTTTTAGGAAAAGGACGTAAAGTTAAAATTAAAAAAAAAAATCAAAGAATGGGACGGAAGATGTTCTTCCGTTTTTTTTTCATTAAAAAAAAAAAAAACTATATATGGGAAAGACGGAGGAACTTAGGAACTTCTTCCGTTTGGAATTTTTTTTCTTTTTTAAATAAACTCATTTCTGAGACGAAAGATCTTCTTCCACCTTTACAATTTTGACCGGTCAACCTCTATAGACGGAAGATCTTCTTTCGTCTGTTACAATTTTTTATTCCAACAATTCGAAATTTTGAAATGACGGAGGATCATTTACCGTCTTCTATATTTTCCAAATGCTATTTCACTCTGTTATATATGGCAGAGTACTGTTCACGAGTCAGCTAAAAAGTAGGTTTATAGCAGACGATAGTGACGTGTTTTTTCTCAAAGTTTCTATTTTTGAACTTTATGGCAGACGGTAGTGGATGCTCTTACTAGCAGTAGAATGTATATAAATGGCGGCATCATGGACCTCTATGTTGGTCAATCAAAGATTTGATCCCGTTACCGTTTTGACATTCTCACGAATCATACTGCCTCCTAATCATCATGGTGTCAATTTCCCCCATCTTTCTCTCTCATCTAAAAATTGTAAATTTTATATAGGCTAATATTGAAAAAACCCCCTTAAACTATTCCCTATATGTAGAAAATCTCACTCACCTATTTTTTATGCAGAAAACCATACTCTACTTTGGTTGCGAAAAACCACACATTGACTGAGTTAGGGTTCTGTTAGTTTTCGGTCACGTGCAATGCACGTGACTTACAAAATTACGAAATTACCCCCCCAATGTTTTTTCTTCCCTTATTCTTTTCTTTCTCCTTTATTCAGAACCCATTCTTTCTCCCCAAAAACAAACCCTAATCCCAAATCAGCCCCCCTATCTACACTCTCCAACTCCCAAATCAACCCAATCAAAAGGAATTAGATAGAAATGCACCTAAAAGATAGAATCGAAAAGTAAATTATAGAAATGAATTCAATCAAGAAACTTTATGTGTAGCAATATTAAGCTGATGCATGAAACTTTCTGACCACTACATTTAAGCTGATGCATGGTTCTTCACTTTCTGCTTTTCTTCTTTTTTTCATTTTGTATCCTGAGTATCAATGTTTCAGTCTTGAAACTCAGTTGGGAACACTCATTAAACTGCCTCATCTATGTGATTGTTGAATTCATTCATTCTGTACAGAGTTCTGATCATCTTTGACCCCTGGCTGCTGGTCAGTAGTGAATACCCTACAAATTGAAGTTGTCGATCTGATTGCTCATGCAACTCTACTTATCATCTACTCATTGAAGGTTACTAAGTTCTCTTTTATGACTCCTATTTGGTGCATGGCACTGGTCTCAGGATGAGTATCAGGGTTTCTTTGATTTGGTGAACCTCAATTTGCGGATAAAGGCCTTTGATAGAAGGAAAACCAAAAATGTCATGGTTAGTTTTACTGTTAGTACTCTTGCTCCAGTTGGGTTTGGTCTTCCCAGATTGTATGATGGGTGGACAGACAATGCATTTTTTCACTACCACTCAGATCTTCCCATTGAACTCAGATAGTTTAGGCTATGATGCATTAATTAACAGGTTAGAAGAGTTCGGAGGAAATAATTGAACCTTCTCATGAGAAACAGCAAATAATTGAACCTTCTCATGACTCATGAGACTGCTCTGGTCCACACAACTTATATATCAAGTGCCGTGAAAGTTGAAAAGCCAGCAGGCTGAAGTTTGATTCCTTTGTTTATGATTTTGCATACAACAATATACGATGCTTTAAATTTTTGCTTAAACTAAGAAACTGTAGCACAAAGGAACGTAAGTTATGACCACTTTCAAAAGTTGAAAGGATTCCAGACTTTTTTTCCCTGCTTGTGGATGAGGAACATCATCTGTTTTGGGGGAATAAAATACCGTACGTGTATCCTCTTTCTTATGCCTGCAGGTGGCCCAAAGATTTAGTTAAAAATTTATTTTCAATTTTAATACATGTTCTTCTGCCTTTCATTAAATATCAACCCCTCCTGACCCACCCATTCACATGCAAATATTCAAAAACAAGGCAGGGTCTTTTCCTTTACTAAAGTAATTTTTCATGCATCAGCTTAAATGTAGTGGTCAGAAAGTTTAATGCATCAGCTTAAATTTCATGCATCAGCTTAATATTGCTACATAGAAAGTTTCTTGATTGAATTTCATTTCTATCATTTACTTTTCAATTCTATCTTTTAGGTGCATTTGTATCTAATTCCTTTTGATTGGGTTGATTTGGGAGTTGGAGTCTGTAGATAGGGGGCTGATTTGGGATTAGGGTTTGTTTTTGGGGAGAAAGAATGGGTTCTGAATAAATTCAGAAGAAACATCGGGGGTAATTTCGTAATTTTGTAAGTCACGTGCATTGCACGTGACCGAAAACTAACAGAATCCTAACTCAGTCATGGTGTGGTTTTTCGCAACCAAAGTAGAGTGTGGTATTCTGCATAACAAATAGGTGAGTGAGGTTTTCTGCATATATGGAATAGTTTAAAGGGTTTTTTTCAATTTTAGCCTTTTTTATATATGATGCCTACCCGAATTAAATGGAGAAAATAGATTAAAGATTAATGCAGCCGATTTTTTAATATTTATTTTATCTTTTTTTTGAAACTATTTACAAAAAGATGACACTTGTCAAGCTAATTGTGCTCGTGAACTCAATAACTAAACTCGCCGTTTCCAACGGTGAATTTAGTTATTTTATGCTCGATGTTGGGAACAACAGATGTAGTTCTAATTTTTTTTGATTAACTCGTCGTTGCCAACGACGAGTTTAGTTCAAAATTTTTAAACAAGACTCGCCGTCCCAACGGTGAGGAAAAATATACTAGACTTGCTGTTGAGAATGACGAGTTTACTGGTTTAAAAATTTCACAGAGTGAAATTCTGTTGGACTTGGTGAATTTTAAAAAAAAAAAAAACTCTATAAAAGAGCTCGCTGTTCCCAATGAAGCGGAAAAATATACTAAATCCGCTGTTAGGAATGACGAGTTTCATGTAAATACCCCGTTGTTGGGAACATCGAGCTCTTCTATAGAGTTATTTTTTCGAAAATTCTCCAAGTCTAACATAGAGTGAAACTCTCTGTGAAATTTCAAAATTAGTAGACTCACCGTTCCCAATCAACGAGTTCAGTATAAAGAACCTCGCTGTTGGGAACAAGGAGTTTCTAAAAAAAATAGAACTACACTCGCCGTCAGAGCATCCACAGTCGTTTTCTAAACGGGACCAACCAGCATTGTTGATGAGATGCTCTATTGAAGGAACATTGCGAAGTACCTTGTATGCTTTAATCGGTCCCTTCCAATTGCCTCTGAAATTAACAAATCCACCGACAGGTTCATCCGTAATCACTTTGCAAATGTGCCGTCCGTCGTCGACAACTTTTACCCAATGTGATGGATCGCTGGTATTCATTAGCCCAGTTGTTTCTTCTCCATTCCTGTTTTGTGCGGGTGCGGACTGTGTTGATGCAGAACCAATGTCTGAACGCTTTGATTTCACCTTTCCAATAAATCGCTTGATTGAAGAAGACATTATAAATTGTATATATCTTGATTTAGATAAGTATTAAGAAATTTGAAGAGGAAAGAAGCTAAAAAAAAAAAAATTCAGTAAGAAGCCGAGAGCAAAGAAGCTACAATTTTTTTTTTCCTATGAGAAGCCGAGAGCAATGCATTCTTTCAATGCCTTGATCAAAATTTATAGTAACAATTCCCACCAATGCACTGATTGAAGCCGAGGGTATTATAGTCATCTCACACAATAAAGTGGGAACAAAATAATCCCATCCAATACTTTATATCCCACGCCAAACAAAAGAAGCAACTTTCGGCCCCTTAAATCATGGACGGGGTATGATACCCCGTCCGGCCATATACAGCTAATTTTTTTTTTTTTTTTTTTTTTTTTTTTTTTTGCGAGAGACGGGGAATGATTCCCCGTCCTACAACATTTTAAAATTAAAAAATTAGGGATGGTGAATCATATTCCGTCTGTAACGAATATGAGAAAAATTTAGCAAACGACGACTGCAAGAACTTGATCCATTTCTTATTACTGTAGCTCCCATTTTTTGAGAAATAAGAAAAAACGACTGTGGATGCTCTCACGAAATAACTAAACTCGTCGTTCCTAATGACGAGTTTAATTGTTTTGTCCACGAGCGCAATTAATTTGACATAAAATTAAATTTTTTTTTCTTTTGCAAATAGTTTCGAAATTGGCATAAAATTAAAAGAAAATTCAAAGCAGCCAATCTAAAGCTTTGGGTTAAAATCACTGACGCATCTTAAAGCAACGATATTAAATAAGAGAAAAACGGAGGGTGATTTGCTCGGAGTGAGTGAGTTGGGTTTAAAGAGGGTAAGACCTGGAAGGACACCATGGATGAGCGTGCCAGGCATGTGCGTTGCAAAATTAGCGTATAAAATACCAAAACAACAAAATTTCCAAATTTTTTTCCCCCAAAAGCACAGGATTAATGAAAAATTACTCCCAACTAATTACGGTAACCTAGCTCCACCCTCTGATCACCGCCTCCATTAAAATCGAGTGTGAGCAGGGCTGGCCTTGAGTTCCCGGAGCCGGAGGCAAACTCCCGAAATGGACCCCCATACACTAAAAAAAACATGCATACAAAAAATTTGCACATTGATAAAAGCAAAATATGCAAAATATATAAATTTGTTTTAAATCACCCAAATTTAAAGTCTCTAATTCAATACAAGTCTTCAAGCCTAAACCCAAATAATTTTTTAAAAAAATTTAAAGGTTCAAATAATTATTTTTTGGACCCCTAATAACAGTATTTTTCTTTTACGTGCAAAATATGTGTCTATATTTACAAGGGAATTATAAATTTGGGGTCTCTAAAATAGCAAAAACGCCGGGGCCGGAGGCGGCCGCCTCACCCGCCTCAAGGATGGGGCCGGCCCTGAGTATGAGAAGGGCGATACAATGTTTGCTTCAGTGATAAAGATGCGGTCTCACATATGGGTGTAAGTGGATACGGTAATCTAGCCCGACCCGAATTTAAACAATAACTAAACCAGAAATCTGAAAAAAAATCTAGTATAATCCGTTAACAAAATATTTAAATTAAATAAAACTCAATTCATTTAGTTCCAAACTGCCAGAAAACATGAGTTTAAGTTCGGGGCTCAGAAAACCTCTAAAACTCGTCCAACTCAACCCGTGACTAACCCTGATACTCTCTTTCACGGTACCAAATGCTTTATAATATGATGTATTTGACTGTTTGAACATGAACGTATTTACCTCTAAAATATTTTTAATCCCTCAAAAGTCTTCAAGAAGTAATACTACTTAAGTAGGACATTATTATTATTTACCCTACAGCTACAATCTCCACTACGAATACTGATGCTGCTGATTTGGAATTTCGAGCAACAGATGTGAGTTCTTGTTATTTGTAGAGGGAGAGACAGATCTCAACCAAAGATCTGGATCTAAGATAAGAATTTGGTTAGGAGCAGGAGAGGGGGTGCTGCTGGTAGAGGGCTGCCCTGAGTACCTGCAAAACGCCTAGAGACACCGGGGATGATCCCGACGGTAGACCCTCCGACGATCTAGTCAGTCACTGAAAAAAGTGGAGTTGGGGTTTCAGTGGAGAAAAAAATCATTACTTGCGGAAGGGGGAGGGGGTCTGGTATTTACAGGCAGAGAGACAGTGGGAGCCTTAATCATAATGGGCCGGGTTGACCCGTTTCTCTATGGGCCTGAGCTAGCAGAAGACCCGCTGGATCCTTTGGCCTGATGATCAGAGATGATCGGATTTTGAGGGGATCGGACGGCTCTGATCGCGCTAAATTATTTACCCACATATAGGCCCCCCACGCCTGAAGGGTTATATGTACTAGCTGTTGAGGAGTAGCTTAATCTCGTGAGAAGGTCCGCCGTCAGTGCGCTGAAATATCCCTACGTGGGCGAAACGAAGTCGAGGCCGAGCAGTGTGATGCTGAGTCACGATCCTCCGATCTTCTGCGACTGGGGTGGGGCGTTTGAGGCCGAGCATCATAGGCTGAGAAAGCCAGTAGCCAGCTCGAAGTTCATGCTGAGTGTCGAGCGTTATAAGCTGAGAAAGCCAGTAGCCAGCTCGAAGTTCATGCCGAGCGTCGAGCGTGATGGGCTGAGAAAGCCAATAGATAGCTCGAAATTTATGCCGAGCGTCGGGCATCGAGTGTCGAGCGTGATAGACTGAGAAAGCCAGTAGCCAGATCGAAGTTCATGCTGAGCATCGAGCATAATAGGCTTTGTGAGAAAGCCAGTAGCTAGCTCGAGGTTCATGCCGAGAGTCGAGCGTGATTGGCTTTATGAGAAAGCTAGTAGCTAGCTTGAGGTTCCTACCGAGCGTCGAGCATGATATGCTTTGTGAGCAAGCCGGTAGCTAGCTCGAAGTTCCTTCCGAGCATCGAGTGTGATATGCTTGGTGAGAAAGCTGATAGCTAGGTCGAGTTCATGTCGAGCGTCTACGTGATAGGTTTTTTGAGAAAGCCAGAAGCTAGCTTGAAGTTCCTGCCGAACGTCGAGCGTCGAGCGTGATAGGCTTTATGAGAAAGCTAGTAGCTAGCTCGAAGTTACTGCCGACCGTCGAGCATGATAAGCTTGTGAGAAAGCCAGTAGCTAGCTCGAAGTTTCTGGCCGAGCGTCGAGCGTGATGGGCTTGTGAGAAGTCAGTAGGTAGCTCAAGGTTCATGCCGAGCGTCGAGCGTCATAGGCTTGTAAGAAAGCCAGTAGCTAGCTCGAAGTTCCTGTCGAGCATCGAGCGTGATAGGCTTTATGCGAAAGCTGGTAGCTAGCTCGAGGTTCATACCGAATGTCGAGCGTGATAGGCATTGTGAGAAAGCCATTAGCTAGCTCGAAGTTCCTGCCGAGCGTCGAGCGTGATAGGCTTTGTGAGAAAGCCACTAGCTAGCTCGAAGTTTCTGCCGAGCGTCGAGCGTAATAGACTTGTGAGGAAGGCAGTAGCTAGATCGAAGTTCCTGCCGAGCGTCGAGCGTGATAGGATTTGGGAGAAAGCCAGTAGCTAGCTCGAGCTTGCTGTCAAGCGTCGAGCGTGATAGGATTTGTGAGAAAGTGCATAGCTAGCTCGAATTCCTGTCGAGCGTCGAGCGTGATAGGCTTTGGAGAAAGCCAGTAGCTAGTTCAAAGTTTCTGCCGAGCGTCGAGCGTGATAGGCTTTGTGAGAAAGCCGGTAGCTAGCTCGAAGTTCATGCCGAGTGTCGAGCATTGAGTACTTGGTTGAACTTGGTGGAACTTGGTGAAATTGGTGGTTATAGTGAACACGTGGGTTGCACGTGTGATGCTGATGTCATGGTTGTGGAAATCGTGGCGACAAAATCTCATCCACCATTATATTTAAAATGATTTGAATTGGGTGACTGAGATTTTTTTGTGGATATCGAGCGTCAAAATCTTCCTATATAATCCTCACTCCCCCCTTATTCTCCACTTTGATATCTCTCTCTAATTTGCGGAGCTTCTCTCTCTAGGAATCGTTTAGCGACCGACGACCAGCTTTGCGGCATACTTTTTCAGTAACAATAACAGGTTAGTATTATCAACATTATGTTGAGGGCTCAGTCCGGTTCATTTGCATCTGTTTCCAGGTCAGGGCGATGGAGATCACCTTTCCGACTCCTCGTCCTAGGAGACGAGTGAGAAGGCGTAAAAAGTCCAGCCACTCCGTAGCCGCAAGCCATTTGTAGTGGAATCGAGCGACTCGGACGGAGAGGCATAGGTGGTTGATGAGGGTAACCCGGTCGAGGTGGAGGAATCTGGAGATATTAATAGAAATGTGGAGATCAAGGCGGAGGAACTGGAGATACCGATCGAGACGTGGAGGACGTGGTTGGTGTGGATGAGGTTATGGAAGTTGGCCTGTCGGGTGGCCCCTCTAATTTTAAACTGTTGGCGACACCGTCCCCCCCCCCCTGAAGGCTCCTTGCGTACAACGAATGAGGATGAGGTGGACTCTTCCAGACAATCCGGAACAGCCGGATGAGTTTCTCCCCAAACATGGGCTCTACATCCCTTATCTTCAGTAGCCATGATCCATTAGGATGTATCCGGACGACGTTGAAGACTTGGTCTGGTACGGGGTGCAGCCTTCTTCACTGAGTCGACCCAAGATACAGATGGAGACGATGCAGAGCGTGCTGACGGTCAATCACCTGCTGCTGATACGAGAAAACTATGTCATAGGGCTGGAGTTTAAGTTGATGGTTCCGAACCCTGGTCTCCACCCAACTGACGAGTTGGCCCCTGGCTACTGCATGTTTTCTGTGGATGCCTTCATCTCGATGTTGTGGCTGCCGCTGCACCCGTTTATCAAGAAGGTGCTGAATTGGTGGGGGTCTTAGTCCGATGCAGTATGGGTCAAACTCCTGAAAGCAGTTTGTGTGCTTCATGTTGCTTTGCGAGGAGAGGGGAGTGCCTCTGAAGCTCAATTACTTTCGAGCCGTGCGGGGGGTCAGCTTGTCGGGAGAGCACGAGGGATTATACTACATATCGCCTCGCCCCCACAAGAAGGTAGTCCATGGGCATCCAGACTCTATCAAATGATAGAAGGAGAAATACTTTGTCCTCCGAAATCTAGTGCCTTGGGAAATTTCCACGACTTGGATTTTTTACAAGTCAAATCACAAGCCTCTGAAGAGAAAAAAAACTTGTCGGTCGAGGAGTGGGCCAATGTGGGTCGGATCGTCGCTGGAAACAGCATCGGCTAGCCAAACGTGACTGAGAAGTACCAGACCAGGATCGGACTGAGCCCCATTGATCCTTGTATGTTTTTCGTTTCCTTTTTTGTCAAACTTTTTCCCTTCGTTCTTATGGTTCTTTTTCTTCTTTCGCAGCAATGGATGATGTAGCCATCGACGCGAGGAGATCCCTATTGGTAAAGCAGGCGAAGAAGCGAAAGAGGCCCTCTTAGGGGGGCTCCGAGGGGACTTCTGACCCGAAGTCTAAGAAGAAAAAGGCTCTTTCGGTCACCGGGACCCCAAGTGCTGCGAAGGAGGCACCGTGTTCGAGTAACCTTAGGGTTATAGACATTCTGAGTGACGACATACCCACCCGTCCACCCCGCGGTCCAAGAGATCGTGGGCGAAGAGGGGCTCCGACCGTGGGCACCCGACTGGGAAGTGAAGATGGCCAATATGTAGACCGAAGGTCCGTTGTTGGTAGAAGTGGTGGAACACCTGGCCCCACCTCGCGATATGGAGACCTTGGCAACCGAATCTCCCGAGTCGTGTTACATGCGGTGGGCCCAGGCCAACGTGATGGTAAGGTTTCTTCCAACCCATTGTTCTATTTATCGAGACTTTTTTAGTTGATCTTTCTAAGCCTCAGCCCATCGTTCGTAGGCATCCATGGTCAGAGCTCAATTGAAGAGGCTGTACACTCGCGAGCTCTAGCGGAAGGTCAAGAACGCTTAACGGTATGAGCGTGAGATGAAGGACTTGAAGCTGAAGCTCGACGCATCCGAGTCACGTAAGCAAGCTCTTAAGGCCGATCTGGCTTTCCTCGCTGACGACCGAGTCCAGGTGGAAAGGGAAAATAAAGAAGGCGGCCGCCAGAGAGATTAACAAGATGAAGAACACCTCCATGGACAAGTTCATCGAGGTCCAGGACAAGGCCTACGACTAAGCTGTTGAGCACGTCTTGTACTATTACCTCGACTGTCGGCTCAAAGAGTTTCATTATGCCATGAAACATCCCGAGCATCCGAAGATGCCCGGGGGAAACAACGAGGAGGGGGGGGGGGGTACCATTGGTCGAGGAGGAGATAGTGGTGGAGGCCGAACTCAATGTTGACGCATTGGTCGACGAGGAGGTGTCCTTCTCTTCCAAGTCGTAGTTCATGTCTTTATGTTTTTTTTTGTATTTGCTGAGTGCGAACTGGCCACCGCTGTTTTGTAAGGATTTTGATGAATGAAATGAATTTTTTGCCGAACTCTTTGACTTTGAAATTTTTGCGTAGTATATGTTTGTGATTTGGCTAAGTCCTCGAGGCTCAGAATGATATGTCCTTTCCTTCTTTGTGCCAGATGAATGAGCCCTTCGTGGCTGACCCACATGATACCAATGTGGTGCGCCATAAGGGCAAGCTGAAATCCATGGAGTCCGTCTTAGTGCGCCATCACAACCAGACCAAAGACCGGAAAACTGTTGTTTCTTATTTTATGAATAAGTCGAAGGAGCGTAGCTTGGGTTCGGCTCGTCTGAAGAAGACGATTTTCGACCGCAACTTGGGGAGCTCTGAGACTAGATGGTCGATGTCTGGTACATCCGCTCGGCGACAGACCTCTGAATCTTTCCTCCGCGAGGTTATAGTGGAGAAAGAATTGGAGATACAATGGTTCAAGATCATGCTCGGAATGAAAGGATCTCGATCCCGTACTTTCAGGGGCGGTTGGCCCTCTGTTGGAGGCCCGTCTCCGACCCTGAGGCTGGAGCTAGCGAGGCCGGGGAATGCCCAGTGCTCTGTTGCTAGGGTGTCCACCTTAGCGACCTCGAGGGTTCTCGGTGGGCTTGTCGGCGAGCAAATGCATTCGATCGGGCTCGAACTGGTTTGTGTTTGTCCTAAGGCCCCCAAGAAGGAGGGTTTGGTCGAGATTGTAATAGTTGTAATCATATGGTTTGGTAGTTGTAATATGGCCTCGTCAATTGTACCAATAAAACATTTATATGTTGTAATAAAAATGGTTCTTCTGTTTTTTGTGAAATCTTTCATTATGAGTCGAAGATTAAGCCGAGTGGCGAGGACATGAAAGATTTTGTCAGAAAGACAATAGTTAGCTTGAGGTTCATACCCAGCGTCAAGTGTGATAGGCTTGTGAGAAAACTATTAGCTAGCTCGAGGTTCGTGCCGAGCGTCGAGCGTGGTTGACTTGTGAGAAAGCCCGTAGCTAGCTAGAAGTATATGCCGAGTGGTGAGGACGTGAGAGATTGAGAAATTTCTTGTGTGGGGTTAAATTCCATGTGAGAGATTGAGAAATCTCTCATTATGGCTCGAAGTCCAAGCCGAGCGGCAAGGACATGAGAGATTGAGAAATATTTCTTTTAGGATCGAAGTCCATGTGAGAGATTGAGAAATCTCTTGTTATGGCTCGAAGTCCAAGCCAAGCGGCGAGGACGTGGTGAACGTGAAACATTCTGACAATCACACAAAAAACTCACTTTGTTTTTCTTGCTTAGTTACACAAAATGAATAACGTGTAGCATCGATTACAAACACAGACGTCCCTATGGTCTGTCATAGAACTTAATCAGATGCTCCGCAATCTAGGGCCTCTTGACTACCCTGCCCCTTAGGTCTTCGAGTCAGTATGTGCCCAAATGTACCACTTGGGAGACCTTATACGGGGCTTCCCAGCTCGGGGTCAATTTGCCTTTCTTGGTTGGGTTGGTAGTTGCGAGCTTCCTGAGTACTAGGTCACTCTTCTTAATGTTTGTCGGACAGACCTTCTTGTTGTAAAACCTTTCAATCCGCTGTTGGTAGATGTTTCTTCTGATGGTGGACTTTTCACGGATTTCATCGACTAGGTCCAAGTTGGCCATGAGGCTGTCGAATTGGATTCCTCATTGAAGCTCATGATCCTAAGCAAGGGGAGCCCGACTTCCAGAGGGATGACAACCTCTGTCCCATATGTCAGGTTGAATGAGGACTCGTCCGTAGGGATCCTTTTGGTTGTTCGATACGACCATAGGACGCTCGACAATTCGTCGACCCACAGTCCTTGGGAGATTTGTCCAACCATTTTTCATGCCTTCAAGAATTTGTCGGTTGGCATTTTCAACTTGGATGTTCAACTGGGGATAGGCTATTGATGAGAATCGCTGCTGGATCTCGAGGTCTTCGTAGAACTTTCGAAATTTTTTGCCTGTAAATTGAGTCCCGTTATCGGTGATGAGCACGCGCGGGATCCCGAACCGACAGATGATGTGTTTCTAGAAGAATTGTTGGGCTTGATGTTCCGTGATGGTGGCCAAGGGTTCTGCCTCGACCCACGTAGTGAAGTAGTCGATGGTCACGATAAGGAAACATCTTTGGCCTGTGGCCTTCGGGAATGGGTCGACCAGGTCCATCCCCCACATGGAAAATGAAGTTGGACTGGAAAGTGACTTAAGTTCGGCTTGATGTAAGTGTTTGATCGAAGTGAATCTCTGGCAGGGGTCTCACCTCTTCATAAGATCTTGTGCGTCTTGCAATATGGTCGGCCAATTGTAGCCGTGGTTGAGTACTTTCCTTGCGAGCGAACTGCTACTCATATGACATCCCCCAATTCCTTCGTCCATCTCCTCGAGTGCGTACTTGGCTTCATCTGGACTTAGACATCGAAGATACGGTCTCCCGTCCACCTTAGTGTACGAGCACTTCAAGAGTATGTTATCAATCAGGGTAAATCTTTCTGATCGGACTCTGTTGTACGTCTCGAACTGAGGCGGTCTAAAAATATTTGGAATCTCAGCGCCAAGGATTGGGGCGGAGAATGGGGGTTGGCTAGGTTGATGTCCCCGATTGGGTTGTAACCCGCCCTCGCCGATCCGAGTGAGGCAGTTCTCCATTTCTTGGAGGTGCTGAAGGACGGCCCCTTCCTGTCTTGGTGGCTGAGTAGAGCCATGAGACTCACTGCCTCGGGCTTCTTCCTGGTGAGAGTGGTCACCTTGACACTCGGTTCGGGGGCCACCTCCGAGGGCCTGGAGGACCTCATTCCTGAAATCCCGAAACTCGGCTCTCGTAACTGGAACCTATTCGCCTTGACAGCGAGGGGGTGGATGAGCTCTCGGGGAGTGCCTCTGCTCTCGACCTTGGGAAGGGTGAATGCTGTGGGTGGAGCCTGGTTGGAGGAGGTAGCCCCAACCTTCGATAGACTTAGTTGGTACCAGAGGTTATCCATGGGATGTTGATAATCGATGTCGTGGCGAGGGTCATATGCGACCGAGCGTGAAGCGCTCGGTCTAGGTTCTGATGGACCTTCGGCTCGTGGCCTCCAAGACCTCTGTGTGTTCGCATGACTGCGAGAAGGAGGAGGGAGGCCGGCCTGACGCCCCACAGTGGCAGCTCTCCTGGCTTTATGAGCCATAAAGGGGGACGGCGGCTGGGTGAGATCTGAAACTGTGATCAAGTCGATCTGTCTGGTTCCCACAGATGACACCAATATGATGCTGCTGATTTAGAGGTGGAAGCAACATATTTAAGTTCTTGTTATTTGTAGGGGGAGTGACAGATCTCAACTACAGATCTGGACCTGAGATGAGGATTTGGTTAGGAGCAGGAGAGGGGTGCTGCTGGTAGAGGGCCGCCCTGAGTACTTGCAAAATGCCTAAAGACACTGGGGGTATTCCCGGCGACAAGCCCTCCGACGATCTTGTCAGTCACATTCACTCAGATCAATGAAGGTCATCTAAATGAAGAAGATTATAGACTACACCCAAGACATTGTTATTTATAGGAAATCAAGGTCCAGTTTATGTGGAATGACATTCTCAAACTACTATGAAACATGTCATCAAGCATCATCAGAGGATCCTATTCATCATGATTTTATATTTATTATAGGACTGGCATGTAGTGTATGTTAGACAGGTAAATTGTGAGGTACCATAAAGAAACCGGGATCAAACAATCAAGTTGAAGACACTATTTCTGCTTTTTTAGGTGTGAGAGCAATCAGATGATGAGTTCATATTTTGAGAGGAAAACTTACAATCTGGATCATCGATCATATCTTTAATGGGATGGCTGAAGACGTCCAGCGAACCTATAAAAAGTCTAAACAACGTGTTTAGCCTCATCAAAAGATCGTTCGACGCTCAAGTTTGTAACTCAGAAAAAAATTTAGAGTTTTTGTGGAAAAGTATTGATCACCTCTTAACGATAGAGGTAAAGGGTATTTATAGGCTATGAGTTAGTACCAAAAGATATATTTGGGAATGTATCTTTTGGGTTTAAACTACTGATTCCCTTGGCGAAGGGATAGAGTTAATTGCTCTTCTTGTTGAAGAGATAGAGTTGGTTTCTCTAGGGGGGATTTGACTGACAATCATAATAGGCTGGAAATTCCCTCTTGCTTAGGCTGTACGTAAGCTGAAATTGTGGATTCGGTAGAGCTACTAGACCCGAAAATGACCCATGTTTTCTAGCAAGCATGATGCTGAAATTACCATTCTGCCCGTAAAAGCTTTGAGATATGTGCCAGGATCGTAAAACTCTGAAATGTTGCAAATTTTACCCATATCATAAGCCCCCACTCTTGAAGGTTGAGTATAGCACCCTTCGAGCAATAGTTTGCTCTGTTTAGGAAGATCTTGAGAGCTTGTCCGACTTTCACGGACGATTGGAGACAATATGAGCCTTATTCGAAGATTCTGGGGGAAGTAACTATTTTTTTTGGACCTTCTGTTTATTTTTTCAGACTTGTATACTTTTTTAGAATTTTCAATTAAATTTTTAGGACTTGTAACTATTTTTTGTAATTTTTAATAGTTTTTCCCCAATTAATAATTATTTTTTGAAAATTTTAATTATTTTCTGGAAATTTCAATTAAAAATCAAGGGGAGCACGCCATTTGGAGCAATTGGGGAGGTCGGATTGTATGGGCATGAATTTTGAAGTGATCGGATGCTCGATGTTCCCCCCCAACCTCCTAGAATGACAAATTTTGGCACTGAGCAGCTGGTGACGCACCGAGGAGCTGGGCACGGATTTTAAGGAGATCCAACGACGGAGGAGACGGGGCGCATTTGTTTAGGCGATTGAATGACGGAGAGCGACCAAAAATACTGACCTCCTCGGACGACGTGAGTGCCGCCGAGGAGCATTAGGTGTGATTTTTTAGGTTGATCGGACAACCAAGAGAACTCCATGTCAACATGATTACGTGGCATGAGTGGGGCCCAATGTGGGACTATTCACCTCGCCATGTCAGCACGATTGAACGGCCGCGAGTGGGGCCCATGTGGAACCCGTCACCTCCCCACGTCAGCTAGGCCCAGCCATGTGAAGATGCCACGTTAGCATGCTTTTGACTGCGTCAACTTGCCTTGTTAGCGGGTACTTCAATGCCACGTCAATGCAATTGGGGAAGCTGTTACGTACGTTACACATGAGGAATGGAAGGGGTTGTAATTGTGTCACGTCACATCGATCGGGTAGCGGAGAGGGAGCCACGTCGGCGAACACGGTTATTGGGGGGATCGGTTACGCAGTTACGCACTTTATGCGTAAATGCGGTTACGCATTTTACGTATATACGCGATTACGCATTTTGCATGTAAACATGCAGTTTCCTTCCTGTATAAATTTTCCGACCCCCAACTCATTTTTCACACTTCACTCCAGAAATTTTCCTTTGCCTCTAGAGCTCGACCTCGGCCGTTTTCTTTGTCTAATCATGCCTCACTATCAGGTAATATTTAGAATATTTTAAGCAAGTCATGTCTAGGTGGAATCGCATAGCTTTACTTCTTCTTTTGGTCGTGACGAGCAGGAAGTGCTCCCAGCTTCTCGATCTCACAAAGGGAAGGAAGTAGTTTGTTGTTCAGTAATCATGGAGACGATTGATCAGACAACAGAGGATAGGGGTGTCTTTTCGTGAGGGCTCATCCTCCCCGCTCCTACTTTGCCAGTATCCATAGGATTTAGAAGATTTGATGCATTATAGGATCAGGTACAATGACTCAGAGAACTATACTATTTACAAAAGACAATCATGTTAAGAGAATTCTTGTGAAAGAGGATCTCATGACAATTAGGTTGGTTTCGGGATCCTTCTCGAGTACGAGTTGCTCCTTCCAGGCCTTTGAGTCTGGGCATTCTCTAAGATGTCGAGTGAGTTTTGCATGTTTCCTTTTGACGCCTTCCATGCAGGGTTGCGCCTGCCCATGCACCCCTTCATGAAGGTGGTGCTCACTTGGTATGAGCTCAGTCCTGTTAAGTTCATGCCCAACCTGTGGAGACATCTTACGGGTTTCATCATGCAGTGCTAAAAGATTGGCACCGAGCCAAACTTGAAGATATGGATGAGGCACTTCAGAATCCATAGGCAACGGATGGTGGATCGCTGGAATGATATCTCTCCCCACCCAGGACGAGGAGTGACCAGCAACCCCGACTCTATCAAGCATTGGAAGTGCAAATATTTCATCATTCAAAGTACCGAGTCGTAGGGATTTACCATAAGGTGGAGGGACGACATGTCGAATAGGGTGATGGCCGAACCATAGGTGACTGAATAGGAGGAGAAAGTGAGCGACACTCTCTTCAAGTGTGGGAGATGAAGTGGATAGACTTGATTGAGTAGGTCCTTTTCTCAGAGGGCTGAGCCCGATAGACCCTAGTATGGCTGTAATTTCTGCTTTCTTATTTTGATAACAACACTCGGCTTTCTTATGTGTTCTTTCTTTGTAGAAATAGAAGGTATGGACTTCATCGTTCTTCTCGTGGCTTGGGTTGATTTGCACAACAAGGCACCTGAGGATAAGAAGAGGAAGAAGACGGTGAGCCGACCTGAGGCTCCAAAGGTCGCTAGGAGTTC
Source organism: Hemerocallis citrina (assembly GCA_017893485.1). NCBI lineage: Eukaryota > Viridiplantae > Streptophyta > Magnoliopsida > Asparagales > Asphodelaceae > Hemerocallis > Hemerocallis citrina. The sequence continues at coordinate 147,306,540 of CM030365.1, read as the reverse complement.
TTCCGCCTCCACTTCGTCGGAGGTGCAGCTACCATCCAGGGGGGTCGACGAGTCCCGCTAAGGGGAGTTCATGCTTGAGCGCGATCCTGGCCCTTCAGAAATCCTCACTAACCATCGTGGCTAACGCGGTTTTCACCCCTAAGGAGAAGAAGATATGCACGCTAGACTAGAGCTTGAAGCAGTGTGACGTACTCCTATCTGAATCGGCCAAATGTATCAAGCTAGTGGGGGGGGGGGGGGACTAACGGACTGGAAAGAATGAGTCGATCGATGGCTCCCTCCTGAAGATATCTAGGACCGGTATTTCAGTAATTTCTTCTAGTTGTAATTTTTATTTATTTATTTAAAGTTTCTATGTCCCGGTATTTCTTTTTGTAGATCACTTGTCGGGTCAGGAACCTAATCAAGCAGATCCATGTAGAGGAGAAGGGACATAAAGAAGATTGCCGGGGAGATGGAGGCGGTGAAGGGTAAGGAGGTGGTTCACCTTGCCAGTTTCGAGGCGGAACGAAATTGATGGCTGAAGGAGGTGGCGAAGGACAAGGAGGCTGTAGTGGCCGAGGTGGAGGCGAAGGCGAGGGTCCACCTCAATAGCATGATGAAGCAATCCTAAACTAAGGTCATCACAGATGGGGTGGAGTGCGTCCCTAGCTTCGATGGGAAGGGGTACCGTCTGGAGCTCCAACTCGGTATGAAGTTACTGGAGGAGGAATCCGACGAGGAGAAGGAGGAGGTGGATCAGAGGGAGACCCCGGAGGAGTCTAGAGGCGAAGAAGAGGGGAAAGGAGCGACTGAGATTCCCCCTCCCTCGGCTTCGTTGACTGATGCGGATCCTTGACTCCTCTTCATGGTTTTCTCACTTTTTTTTTTGATTTTGTAATCGCCTAACTGTGGACTAGTCACCTTTATATACTTCCAAATTCTAATGAATGATTTCTTTAGCTTTCAAATTTTTCTGTGTGTCATATGTAGAACGCTTTGTACTTATTCCCCTGTGCTGAATGTTGAACTTTTGTACTTTCTAGAGTTGGAGGGGTAATGAGTTTTTCAAACTTATTGTTTAGAGTTATTGAGTTCTGAGAGCAGCTCAATGGAATAATTGGACTCTTAACTTGCTGTTTAGAGCTAGCGAGTTTTGGGAGCAGCTTTATGGAAGAGCTGGACTTAGAACTTGCTTTTTTGAGTTAGCGAGTTTTGGTAGCATCTCTAGGGAAGAGCTGGACTCCAAACTTGATATTTAGAGTTAGCGAGTTTTGGGAGCAGCTCTAGAGAAGAGCTGGACTCCGAACTTGTTGTTTAGGGTTTAGGAGTTTTGGGAGTAGCTCTAGGGAACGGGAGCAGCTATAGGTAAGAGCTGGACTCTGAACTTGCTGTTTGGTTACCGAGTTTTGGGGGCAGCTTTAAGGAAGATCTAGACTCCAAACTTGTTCTTTAGAGTTAGCAAGTTTTGAGAGTAGCTATAGGGAAGAGCTAGATTCCGAACTTGTTGTTTACAGTTAATGAGGTTTGGCAGCCGCTTTAGGGAAGAAATGGACTCCGAACTAGCTGTTTGGAACTTGGGAAGTGGTACAAGGATTTACATAAATAAAATATTGAATTTTACTAAAAAATAAACCTAGGTGGCTGCCCTGATGACAAGCGCTTATTACATGCATTGGCCATTGTGTGATTGGTCTTATCACAAATTGAACACATGCTAGTGGAGGATGTTAAACACCCTTGAGGAGCTTCATTAGATGTCCAGCGTTCCAAATTCTTAATATATCCTTGCCACTCAGGTCTTCAAGTCGGTAGGTTTCTGGCAGACGACTTTGAAGATCTTGTATGGTCCCTCCCAGTTAGGAGCGAGCTTTCCCATCTTGCGAGGGTCAGAGATTTCGAGCTTCTGTAGGAAAATGTCCCTCTCTTTGAGGATAGCCGGGCCAACCTTGTTATTGTTGAACTTCTCCACTCTTTGTTGATAGATGTGTCTTCATAGGGCACACTTTCCGCAAACTTCTTCAATGAAATCAAGGTTGCCCCAGAGGTCAGATGAGTTATGTTCTTCATTGAAGAAGTTGAGGCGATGGGAAGGTAGCACAATCTCTGGGGGAATCACTGCTTCAGAACCAAAAGTGAGGTGGAAATGGGACTCTCTTGTTGGGGTCCTTTTTGTGGTTTCTTAGGACCATAGTAGACTCGGGAGCTCTTCGACCCCTAACCCCTTCGGAGCTTCATTAAGCCTCTGCTTGAGGCCATCAAGGATCTATCGGTTGGTATTCTCGGCTTGGCCATTGGTCTGAGGTAGATCGACATAGAATTTGTGAAATTGCTTGGCTGTGAATTGTGTTCCATTGTTGGTGCGAGAATTCGGGGGATCCCAAACCTGTAGACTATGTTTTTCCAGAAGAAATGCTAAATCGTATGCTTGGTGATGGATGCTAGTTATTCTGCTTTGATCCACTTTGTGAAGTAGTCAATAGCTACCACTAAGAAATTTCTCTGTCCAATTGCGGGGAAAACAACCTAAGTAAGTCCATTCCCTACTTGGCGAATGGGATCAGGCTTGACATGGAGCTAAGGTTAGCTTGGGGCACCCTCTTAATGGGGTAGAACCTCTGGCAGGAAGTGCACTAGCGGATGTGTTCTTAGCCGTCGTCGAGGAACGAGGGCCAACAATACCCATGATTGAGAATTTTCCAAACGAGTGACCTCGCGTCCATGTGGTCACCACTGATTCCTTCACGTACTTCTCTTAGAGCATACTTGGCCTCCTCGAGTGAGAGGCATTGCAAGTAAGGTCTACCATCTATTAAAGTGTTGGAGGGTTTGTACATGACTCCTTCTACAAATGTGTACCTTTCAGCTCTTACCCATATCTTTCTTGCTTCTTTGGGATATGTTGGGAGTTTTCCCTTGTTGAGGACATCAAACAAGGGTTTCATCCAATTGTCTCCAAGTGCCTGAACAGTGATGAGCTTTAAAGCTCCCTCTTCGAAGCTTGGCTTGAGTAGGACCTCAATGAGTAAGTACTGTGTGGTTGAGCCAATCGAAGGAAGAGGAGTCCAGCTTGGAGAGGGAATCTGTTTGCCCATTTTCTTCGCATGGAATCCGGGCGAGTTCAAAATTTTGGAATGTGGTTAAGAGTTTCTTGATGGAAGCCAAGTACCTAACCATGCATTCGTCCCTAGCCTCAGCCTCCTTGGATTTGATTCACTACCAGCGGGGAGTCGCTGAATACTCTAACTCTTCGGGCTCCCGCTTTCCGAGCTAAAAGAAGGTCGGTGATCAGAACCTCATATTCGAGTAAGTACTAGAGAATGAACTCATCTGAACCGAGCAAGATGACATCAGCTTCGCTCCCTTCAATGCAGGAGGATCATGACGTTGACCTTCTAGATGGGAGGACCCTCATCCTCTTTGGGGGGATCGTGAATGTTTCACTCTACAATGAGTTCGGCTTAGGCCTTGATGGCTGGAGACAGTTGATGCCGTGCTGGCTCAACTCGATGGATGACTTTACGAGTCGCCCTGAGTTCTCTGGCAGAGAAGCACTTGCTTGAGGGGTTGATCAGTGAGAACCGAGATGGAATGTGCTTGGAAGTACATACGAAGCTTTCGGGCAGCTGTGCCCAGGGTATAAACCACTTTCTCCATCTTAGAGTAAAGAATTAGGGTCATGAAACATTTTGCTCACATAATAGATCGACTTTTGGACCCAATCTTCTTTTACCAAGAAGCACTAAGTGTCTGATCTAAAGTGACTAGGTAGGGGTAGAGCATCTTTCCCGGCTTGGGTTTTTTAGAAGTGGAGGATTGGTGAAATATATCTTGAGCTGTTCAAAAGCTTCTTGCTTTACTTGCCCCCATTCAAAGCCCTTTGATCCGCAGAGAGTTTTGAAGAAAGAAAGACACTTCTCCTCAAACTTGGAGAGGAAGCGCTCGATGGTGGCGAGACGCCCTATGAGTTATGGACTTCTTTGATGATGGACGGGGAGACATGTCAAATATAGCTTGGATCTTGTCTGTGTTGGCTTCAATTCCTCTCGGCTAAGCATGTACCCCAAGAATTTCCCCGATGAGACCCCTAAGGTGCACTTAGAGGGTTTTGCCTCATGTTGTGCTTTCGTAAGACATCGAAAGCTTCTTGAAGGACAACAACATGGTCTTCCTTCTTGATGCTTTTCACTAGCATATCGTCCACATAGAATTCCATTTTATGGTTGATTTTTCCTTTGAAAACATTGTTAACTTGGCGCTGGTAGGTGGCTCTAGGGTTGGCAAATGGGTCTGGCGGACCAGACCGGGTCGAACCTGTCCGGGTTTGCACCCAACTTGGGTGGGTTCAGGTGGGGTCGATGAGTTAAACAGGCCGGGCCGGGTCGAAGGCTTGAATTTGTGACCCGCCCAACCCGTGAACCCTTTCGGGTCCAACCCGGGTCGGGTCGGGTCGGGTCGCGGGTTGGCCCGCCTAAAGTTAGCTTTTTTTTTTACAAAAAAATGTAACTTTAATAATAAACATAAAAAATTGTAATAATAACAATAAGATTGAAAGAGTGAAATTGCCAAAAAAAATAATATATTATTCATATGATTTCAACTTATACAACTTTCACAATTTGTAATAAGAAATAAGATTTTCTACAAATTTATTTTATACAATAACAAATTTCTTATATACAATTTCAATTTACTTCAATTTTCCTAATTTTAAATAACAAGCAAAGATTTAATACAATTTTTTATCTATTTACAATTGTCTTCAATTTGATGGCCTTCAATTTATTGTTGTTGACTTATTGTTATTGGTCTTGAATTCTTCATTTTGGTTGCTATTGTTGTTGTTGTTGATCTTCTTCTTCTTCCGACGAGTTTTTCCCACTTGTGGACGTTGATAATGCTTTTCCTTGGGTCCTATCTTCAGCCTTCAGCCAGTCTTCTATGCAGACGAGCATCTCTAACGATTGGGGCTTCAAGCAATTCTTGTAATCAGTAAGAACCCTGTCACTTGTAGAAAATGCACTTTCAGAAGCAACTGTAGAGACAGGAGGAATTAGTAGATGTTTAGCAATATATTTAAGAATACTATAAGTGTGTTCATGGTCTTTCCACCATTGTAAAATATCTAGTAAAGAACTAAAAGACTCAGAATCTTGTTGGTTATACCAATTGAATTCATTTGGTTGATTAGTCCTAGGTTTTTTTGATTGAATTTGTGCAAGTAAATTAAATGTTATATCATCAAATTTACTCTTACCCTTACCTTTAGAAGTAGTAGAAGAAGAACTAACTAAAGAAGTCGTACTACTAGAAGTAAAACATCTATCATAATAATCATACAAGTTATTTAATGTCGATTCAAATTTAACTACAAAAGAAGCACAATCAATTTCTTTATCATCATCCCCAAGTAAATTAAAAAATATTTCATTTAAACTCTACGTACCTTCTAATTTGATATGAGGATCCATTACAGTTGAAACACAATACAACATAGGAGGATTAAAATACTTCAAAAATTTTGTGTATGCATGTTTTACAATATCACCAACAAAAGCATCATCGATCATTTCTTTAAAAGTATGTATCATAGTAACTATTGAAATAAAAATGCTACTAGAAGTAGATTCATAAGATTCTGAAAACTTGAAAGTTGCGGTTTTAAAAGCTTCTAAAAATTTCAACAAAGATTCGGCATAATACCAATCGACGGGAGTCATTTCAAAATTGTGCATATTTTTTGCAATACAAAAATTATTTACACATTCTTTATATTCAATAACAACATGTAACAAATCAAAAGTAGAGTTCCATCGGTGTTTAACATCCTTTGGAAATTTTCTAAAAGGTACATTTTTAAGCCTATACCAAGCTTTCCATTCTTGAAATATGGTGCCACTTAATGCAATAAAATGTACACAATTTCTAATTTTAACTATATATGGTTGGCTATTTTTAATGCATCTTGAACACATAAATTTAAAATATGACATGCACATCTAACATGAAAAATATTGTCAGATGGGGGGTTTAATGCGGTTTTTAAAATACTAATTGATGCATTGTTACTAGATGCATTATCAAAACTTATACACATAATTTTATCGCGAATATGAAAAACATCACAAATTTCTATAATACGGTTTGCAATTTTATTGCCACTATGGGGATAGGGCAATGCGGCAAGTGATATGATTCTTTTTTGAAGAATCCAATCACTGTCGATCCAATGATAGGTTATTCCCATCATTGGAATATTGTTACAATCCGTCCAACAATCGGAAGTTAGACTAACTCTACAAGTTAAACTCCATAAAATTGCAATCAAAGCTTCCCTCATTTCATTGTACATTTTAAAACAATCTGATTTACAAGTATTTCTAGAGATTCTTCTAAAATGAGGGTTTAAGGCGGTTTGATTAAAATTTTCCAAGTCCCTACTCTCGGGATAGGAAAATGGTAACTCTTCCTTGATTACTAATCATGCCATTTCTCGACGAACAAGTTCGGAATCATAAGGGTGGCTATCAACTAGACCAGCCCTAGAGTGGATTTTTTATTGGCCGGGTAGGTCAACAAGAAGTTCTTTATGCACATTTTGAATGTGTCGCCTAATTGTACCCGTGCCCTCACCCCTCTTCCATTTGTATGGCTTCGAACATGTTTTACATACTGTTAAACCTACACCCGGTACATTTTTGTCCGGAATAGAATCATAAAATTTGTGCCAATCACTACTTTTTGCTCTAGTTTTCCTACTACTAGCCGGTTGTGTTGTTTCGGTGGCTTGTTGTTGTAGTTCTTCTTCTAATTCTATGTCTCCTACAAACTCATCGTGTGTACCCCATTGTTGGGGAGGAGGAGTAGGATAGTCTTCGGCGGGGTCATTTTGTGGGACAATTAGAGGCCTACGGAAAGTGCCGGTGGAATCTTGTCTACTTTGGCTACGGTTGCTACTGCGTGATCTAGACATGTTGATATGTAGTAGTGTATGTAAAAAAAATTAAATACAATGTAGGCGCGATAAGTTAGAAAAAAAAAATCTAGAAAACAAGAGGGTTGTGAGAGGAAGACCAAAAAACCAACAAACAAATATGATACAAAAAGTTATAACTACAAAAAAAATAAAAATAGAAGAAGAGGGATATGAAATTTTGATACCGTTCACCGTGGATACTCGTATATAAAAAAACCCGTAAAAATAAGAATAGAAGTAGAAGTAGAAGTCCGGAATTGAAGACTTGAAGAAAGCTTGGAGGAGAGTTGAAGACTTGATCGGTTGGAGGAGAGTTGAAGACTTGAAGACGTAGTTGAATTTTGAGTTCGATACGATCGGAATTTGTCGTTTGATCGTGTATTTGTCTTGCTACCTTGTTTTTTCAATTGTTCACAAAAATTGAAATGAATTGAGTAATAATAGTAGAGAGAGTAAGAGAGTAAGGTGTGCATTTTTTGTGTGGGTTTTAGGGGTATTTATAGGAAAAAAAACAAAAAACAAAAAATAACAGCTAAAAGAGCCGTTTAGCTCTCGCTAAGGGGGATCAGCCTGTTGGACCCACAGGTCGAACGGTCGACCCGCGCGGGTCGAGCGTTTAACCCGTACAACGGTTCGCAACCCGCGGGTCGACCCACGGGTTCGCAGGCGGGTCGAGTATTGTGTAACCGGGTTATTGGGCCGGGTTGATCGGGTGAAATTTGCCTATTTTAAGACCCGGATCGACCCGTTTCTGTTAACAGGTTCGACCTGAACCCGAACCGGCATTTCGTGGGCTGGGTTAAACGGGCGGGTCGCGGGTCGACCCGGCCCGTTTGCCATCCCTAGGTGGCTCCAGTGTTCTTAAGCCCGGAGGGCATGAGCGATAGCAGTAAGGGCCTTCATCGGTGATGACGAATGTCTTCACGATGTCAAAAGGGAACATTCGGATCTAATTTTATCCCGAGAAGGCATCCATGAAACTGAGGAGCTTGTGCCCGGATGTGGCATTGATCAAGGCATCAATGCTGGGGAGAGAAAAGGGGTCCTTTGAGCAAGCTTTGTTTAGGTCGGTGAAGTCGATGCAAATCCTCCACTTGCCATTCGCTTTCTTTACCATGACTGCGTGATAGCTGACTTCTTGAATGAAGCGGGCAACTATGAGTTTATCGACCTCTTTCTTGACCGCTTGTTGTCTGTTGGGGGCGAACTTGTGGTGCTTTTGCTAGACTGGCTTGACATCGGGATTTTCACTGATATGGTGCATGATCAATTCTTCTGAGATACCAAGCATGTAGGCAGTAGTCCAAGCAAAATAAGTCTCGGTTCTCCCTAATGCATCTGACAATTTGTTCCTTGACTTGGTGGGACAGAACTTTGCTTACCCAAAAACACTCGGTCCGAACTTCTTTGGAGAAGGGGATCTCTACAAGTTCATCTACAAGTTTGGAGTTAACCTGACTCTTCTCTTGAGGAATTTATATGGCGTCGAGAGGGAGGACTGTTTTTGGTCGAGTAACATGCCCCTTGCCCGAGCCGCTTCTTTTCTTCCCTTAACTTCTCCTACCCCCACTGATGTGGGAACTTCATTTTCATATGGAAGGCCGAAGCTACGACATGAAGATCTGCTAGGCTAGGACGACTAAGGATGGCATTGTAGGCTGCTTTCACATTGATAACCATGAAGTCCATGACCTCGGTTCAGGTAGCTAGGGCTTTTCATGCAACCACATGGAGGGTGACTATTTCTTCGATCTGGACCGGAGCCCTGGAGAACGCCATGGAGGGTGTAACCGGCAGGTTTAAGACTGTGCCTGGAAAGCTTGAGCCCATCGAAAGCTTCTAAGAAGAGGATGTTCACCGAGTTTCCATTGTCTACCAAGATGCAGCGCGCTTCCTGGTTTGTCATTCAAAGCCTGATTATGAATGCATTGTAATGGGGTGTTCAAACACCTTCCAGATCTTTGTCCAAAAAAGTTATTGGAACTCCCAAGCTTTTGGTGCGAGGAAAGTTGTGTACTGAGTTCACTTCTTGGACGAACACCTTTCGGGAGGAGTTAGACTCCCCACCCATAGGCCCTCGATGGACGGAGTGGAAAACGGTCATATGCTTCGAGTCTTGGGACTTAGAATCTTTCCATGCTCACTTGTTGGCTCCTCGAGCCAACGGAGTCTCGACCTTTTCATTCTCAGTGTACATGGGGAGGTGTCCTCGGCGAATTAAGGCTTCAATTTCGTCTTGAAGGGCTCGGCAGTCGTCCGTATTTTGGCCATGGTACCTATGAAAATGAAACAATTGGCCCATATCCCTTCTTTTGCCTAGCGTGTTCATCCAAGGGGGAGGGCGGAGTAGCTCGTCTCCTTCGATCTCCATAAGGACTGTTGATACACTGGAATTGAGAGGAGTGAACTTATCGAAGCGAGGGACTAGAGGAGGGCGATGTTGACCAGAACTCCTTGTGGGACTTTTTGGGTCCCTCTTCTTTCGTACTCTTCCATTTGTTCTGGATGAAAGCATCATTTGGTCATAGGGATGGAAAGCCTCTTCAGCTCTAATGTACTTCTCACTCGGCAGTAGGAGTTTGGAGAAGTTCCATTGAGGCTTCGTGGCACGAGATGCTTTGAGGTCAGCATGGTTAACATTGTGTCTGAAGGCGGCAACCGTTACTACTGAGTCAAGGGCTATGATGGACTTAGACTCGACCGTGAAGTGCCTGGCGAATTCCTTGATTGTCTCTCCATCTCTTTGCCTTAATTCGAACGCGCTTTTCATCTAAAGGCCTGCGGAGATCCGTCCCTTGTTGTCGGGAGTTAATGTCATGGAGATCTAACTGTGCGGGGGGCACCATGGATGGGGAGGCCGTGCGGATTGACTCCCAGTTCTCGATCAAACGGGGATTAGGGCGACAGAGTTAGGAGCCTGCCGACACAACACTATTGAGGGAAGGTTGTGATGGTGGATGAAGATGTTGTAAGATCGGGCAAGGAGGCTTCCCCAGCAGAGGAGGAGGTGAGTGGCCGATGCCTTCCCCCTCCCCTTTAGGGCCATGGCCGAAAGTGGTTTTTATCGGCAAATATCTCATAGGAGAGGTAGATCTGTGAGTTTTCCACATACTACGCCAATTTGTTGCTGCTATTTTCTGTGTGGGAGCAATCAAATGATGAGTTCGAATTTTGAGGGATGAACTTACAATTTGGACCGTCGATCAGATCTGAAGTGGGATAGCTGAAAATGTCCGGAGAACCTGCACAAAGTCTAAACACCAGGGTTGGGACAGGCGAAAGACCCTCCAACACTCAAGTTAGATACTCAGAAGAAATTTTACTTTTTGTTTAAAATATTGATCACCTCTTAAGATGGAAGTTGAGGGTATTTATAGGCTAAAAATCAGTTCCAAAAGATAGACATGAAAATGTACGTTTAGTGGTTAACCCACAGATTACCCGGGTGAAGGGATAAAGTTAGTTGTTCTTGCCTTGATGAATGGTTAGAGTTAGTTGATCTTCTTGTTGAAGAGATATAGTTGGTTGCTCTAGGAGGGATTTGACTGACAACTTTAATACGTTGGAAATCCCCTCTTGCTTAGGCTGGAAATAAGTTTAAATTGTGAATCCGGTTGAGTTAGTGGGCCAGGAAACGACCCATGTTCTTCTAGCAAGCCTACTGGTAAAGTTACCGTTCTTCCCCTTAGAAGCTTTGAGATACATGTTAGAATCGTACGACCCCGATTTGTTGCTATTTTTACCTATATCAGACACCCAATGAGGTTATCTGCCAAACAACCAAAAGCATGAATGAACATATTTGTTTCCAGTACTAAGCCACCTTTTGAAACTATTTCCCAATCTAAGCCACTTTCCAAACTATTTCCCTAAGTGAGTCAGTTGATGCCATGTAAGCTTAAGCTCCTTCTAAGCCGCAATTTCCAACTGCGACTTCTTCTTTGTTTTCTTTTTTAAACAACGGAGTTCCCAACTACGGCAATAATGAAAAATTGAAAATAATTGACATAGAGAGCTAATTGGTGGAGACTTAGAAAAAAATTCTAAATTCTAAGTTTTTTATGTTAAAAAGAGGTCGTAGTTGAGAACTGCCGCCCATATTTAGAACAGAGTCCATAATTCCCTACTGCGGCCTCGACTATACTGAGGCTGCAGTTGGTAACTATGGCCTTAAGAGGGGCCCCACTTCTATCGCATTTAAGTATATCGGGATCCTCTCTCTCCCATACACTTTATCTATTTCTCCACTCTCTCCTCCCCCCCCCCCCCCCCCCCCCCCCCCACAAAAAAAAACCCAATCTTTTTAACTGCGACCTCTTTTCCCAACTACGGCAATAATGAAAAATCGAAAATAATTGACATAGAGAGCTAATTGGTGGAGACTTAGAAAAAAATTCTAAATTCTAAGTTTTTTATGTTAAAAAGAGGTCGTAGTTGAGAACTGCCGCCCATATTTAGAACAGAGTCCATAATTCCCTACTGTGGCCTCGACTATACTGAGGCTGCAGTTGGTAACTATGGCCTTAAGAGGGGCCCCACTTCTATCGCATTTAAGTATATCGGGATCCTCTCTCTCCCATACACTTTATCTATTTCTCCACTCTCTCCTCCCCCCCCCCCTCCCCCCCCCCCCCTCCCCCCCCCCCCCCCCAAAAAAAAAAAAAACCCAATCTCTTTAACTGCGACCTCTTTTCATCTCCGCCAAATTTTTTCAAAAAATTCAAGCTTCACATTTTCCCTATCTCCCTTAACTTGGATGTCTCTAATCCCAAAGCCCTAATTCCTTGAGATTTTTAACTCTTTCTCTCCAAATAAAAACACTAACTCAGGAGCTTGAGGGGTCTCTAACATTCTTCACACTCATCTTCAACATCATCTACGCTGTCATCTTCCACGGTCAAGTTCCATAATTTTTCAAGGTAGTCATAAAACTCTAAATTATAATTTTCTTTATATGTACTCAATTAGTTTATTATGCTTATGATTGGATAATGACTCGCAATTTTGATATTGTTGTATACGTATGAATCGATATGAGTTGTATATTAGGATATTGTGAAGGCACAATTCAGTTTGGTTAATACGAGTAGTGTATAAACATAATCTTTGTGATTGGATAATGGCTCAAAATTTTAGAATTGTTGTATACGTATGAATAGATATAAGTAGTGTATTGGAATATTGTGAAGGCACAATTCGGTTTGGTGAATACGAGTAGTGTATAAACATAAACATAATCCTTGACATTGAGTAATGACTCGTAAATTTTAGAATTGTTGTACACATATGGATTGATATGAGTAGTGTGTTGAGATGTTGTGAAGGAACAATTCGTTTGGGTTAATACGAGTAGCATACGTATGTTGTGTTTGTGATTGAATTAATATGAGTAATGTACTGAGAATTGTATGCTGCCATATACCATAATAAGCGACTAATATTTTCAATACAACAATGCAATGTCATATTTGACATAATGGTACGAATGTGCGAACCCTCGGGTAGTACTAGTACGCCTCGGGTAAGTAATATGTTTCGGATGTTTGAATAATACGTTTATTTTCATACAATTTTTCATCGGGTCCATGTCGAAGCATAGAACGAACAGCTATTTGATATGATTGTTAAGGGTATTCTTCCATATGATCGGTCCTTGACTGGTGACTACATGTCTTGGTATTGGAGGATCACACTACTATATGTTGCTTCTCCATCCACGATACCAGCAGGAACCACATTCTGGTCCAAGGAGAGTGCAGGAACCAGTGCCCCGGCATACCAGCATTCAGCTCATATGTCATGAGGACAATGCCCAGATAACTATAATCTCCACCTACGCCCGAATCTTCTTCGTATTCTTGGTGGGCCTTGAGATTAACATCACCTACTTCAAACATAAAATCAGGATTGCAGCCATCATTTGCATGGGGGGGGGGGGGGGGGGACCTACTTGTCTTATCCTCTCCATCATTGTTGGCCCAGTCCTAATATTGGTACCCTTTAATCGCGCTGTTGTTGCTTTCTTCACCCCTGCATTCTTCCTCATCTTGTTCAACTCATCCCTAGTCTTGAACCGAATCATAAACAAGTTGAAGCTTACAACGAAGGAGATTGGGAGGGTTTCTGTGTCGTTTGCCATTGTTAGAGCATCTGTAGTCGTTTACCAAATATCGATAAAATGAATATTTGGCTGAGAAACGTGTTGCACTCGTTTGCCAAATATCCATTTTATCGATAAATCGCTACAGTCGTGTGCCATAAATGAGAATCGATTTGAGAAATATCCATATTTGAGCGACGACACTTCGAGTGCCGTCCCACTCAAAAAATAATTTTTTTCCCGTCGGACGGCACTTGAAGTTAAAAAAAGTGTCGTCCCTTGATTTTTTTTTCAATTAAAAAACACCCCAAATTCCATCGGACGGCACATGAAGTGCCGTCCTTCGAAAAAAAAAAAATTCCAGCCCAAATTCCTCGGACGGCACATGAAGTGCTGTCCGGAGGTTTTTGTAATTTTCGATTTTTTTTTGCAATGTTTTGGAAATGTTTTTGCAATTTTTAAATTTTTTTTGCAATTTCTGAAATGTTTTTGTATTTTTTTGTAATTTTTTTGTAATTTCTGAAATGTTTTTGTAAATTCTGAAATGTTTTTGTAACTTTTTTGTAATTTCTGAAATGTTTTTTTAACTTTTTATATTTTTTTGTGATTTTTTTTGCATTCCGAGGACGAATTTTTTTATGTGTTAGACACTCGAAGTGCCATCCCTCCCTTCTGCTTTAATTTTTTTTTCCCTCCGACGGCACTTCATGTGCCGTCGCTTATCATTTTACGATAGAAAACTAAAAAATAGCTTTTATAACGAGTGCAGCAAAAGTTCGATTCTTATTTCCATTTATCCATATATTCATATTTTCACCTTCCACGAATACAGATGCTCTTAACGATGCTGTGTGTCGGCATATTAGGAATGTTAGCACTGCTAGGCATTTTCAAAGGGGATCAACAATATTGTAAGAGTTTTACACGGGGGGTTGATGTCGCTCGCATCTCTCATGGTTGGCATATTTTTTATTAGGATAACAGTGATCCTAGCCAACAAGAATGATTACCGAAAGGAGGTGGGAGACGATATGTTGTGTGCCTTACTGTTGATTGTACTTTTAGTGATGCTGGCATTTAAGATTGCATGAATTGATCCAATGATAGCGGCATTCCTAATGAGACTGGTGATTCCTAGAAAACGGACCAACGTCAAGAAATAAGAACAATGGTGAAATGAACAACATGTTTAGGAAACAACTTTAGATTGCCTGTATATTTTGCAGATGCAGGGATGAATACAAATTTTAAAATGTTGCAAGATATGCAAGTTTTGATAACAATAGGAACAGTGATCCTGATGGGAATCATCGAAAAAGTTGGAAGAACCATGGTTGTAGCCAAATTCCTTGGAATGCAAACTGAGAGAGGGCCTAGTTCTTGCTCTATTGCTCAATGTTAAAGGTCACATTGGTCTCATGATTATGAGATTATTACATTTTTCTTTCCTTTCCACTTACTAATTGCATGATCATCACTATATATATGTGTGTGTGCGCGCGCGCTTGTCTGTCTTTGTCTCGTTTTCGTTCTATTGAATAATATAGTAATTATATTTGAGGCATATATATGTGCATTCATCACTATATATATGTGTGTGTGCGCGCGCGCTTGTCTGTCTTTGTCTCGTTTTCGTTCTATTGAATAATATAGTAATTATATTTGAGGCATATATATGTGCATTAATGCTTTATAAATATATACATTAACTTGCAGTTATGGGACGAACAAACACAAGTGGCCCTACTGATAGCTGTGCTTTCAACAGTATAATTGCAGGACCTATGACATACATCAAGAGTGTCAAGCAATCCAATACACTTATAAGGGGCTTGAATGGCTCAATCTCAATAGTGAGCTCCGTGTTGGACTTAATCCGAATTTGCTGAAACTGTGGAAGCACATGACCTGATTGGAAGTCAGTACGTTGGCTGAATTAGTCAGGTTGAAGTAGTCACTTTGAATTGGTCAGTTTGTTAGCTTTGAATTAGTCAAGTTGTTAGTATGGTTAGAGGAGCAAATAAGAAGGAGTAGTGGAGAAAGTCTAGAAAATAGTTAGAAGCTTTCCTATCTTTAAATATGTACGTTGCAATCTTATGAATCATCTCTCAGTGTATTAGTTTTTTCAAGCAAAAGAAATAAACACAAAATTCTTCCACCTCTTCTGTCTTCTTCTCTTCTAGTGAGCATTTCTTTTCTTGTTTATCTACACTCCGCATCCTACCATGGGTTCACTCGCCTCAAGATGTACCCACTATGCTCGACCTTATTGAAATCTCAAGCGGATACTGCCCCCCTGACCAACATTGAAACCTCGTACCTTACTTCTTTAACCTTATTGAGCTTACCAAGGAACTCACTAGCCACAGGGCCGGTCCTGAGCTATTTGAGGCCTTGGGCGAAAAATAAAATCGGGCCCTCTATAGATACACATGTATTTTTTATATATATTAATAAAATATAATATAACGGTGGGAGACATAAAAACAATATCCAGAAAAATAAAAATTACCTTTGTTTTTCTTTATGATACCAAGTACTCCATATTTTTCATTAAGCATAGTGACAGCGACTCTTACACCTGGAATAAATAAATAAATAAATAAATAAATCAGATCTCATCTAAAATGGTTTATTCTTGCATTTTTAGATTCCTTCTAAATTCTTTTAGGGAGCATTTTATCTAATACTTGTATAAATAAATAAATAAAACAAAGAGAAGGAGCATTTTATCTTCTTTTTGGGAAGAATTGATGGTGAAGTTTAATTGGAATCATAAAAAATGCTTGTGTATATGTTGTTGTTCTAAACAAACTAAATATATTTTAACCATTTACTTCATTCTTGGTGCAACTTGGATCATTCAAGCCATTTTCCAGTACTCCAATCGTTATGCATCCAACTCAATATTCTATTGAACTGATGTATCTTTCTACAGTCCAAGAAACTCACCAGATTCTAGTAGAACTTGTAAGCAAACTGAATTTAACTTCAATAATGTTGGTTTTCAAGTTTTAACACATCTGCAAAATGTGTATCTGGCCTACTGTGTAAAGCTGTATTGCCACATAGGCTAAGCTGACGAGTAGCAATATTTGCTACACCTACATGTATCTATTTATCTTTCCTTCTACAAGTAGTTAATAAAAGAAGTTAGATACAATGCGTGTTAAATGTAGGCCCTCTTAAATCTTGTATGTTAAATGCATTGGGAAATGATATTTTTTCGATCAGAAATTTTTCGTACACGGGTGATAACAAGATCATTACACCAACTCTGTACAGTTTCTGACTCTCTGCTTATACTGTTAGAAGATTGAGTTCACTTTAGCTACTCTAGTACTCTGTTGTGTTCTGGAAAAGGGTGAAAAGAAATGGATCCCTCATCCCTCCATACTTCTTTTATGTTGTATCATGAACAACCTTTGAACTTGTACATCTATATTGTTGGATATATAGGTATATTCTCACTATATGAATAATATTATGTATAATATTATTCTATGGGTAACACGTGTGTTACACGTACTGATTGTATGGATATTAGAATGCGGGTTGAGTGGGTTGAGAACCCAGTACCCAAACCAGTATTTATTCTATAAATATTGGCTTGTGATAGTAATCTAGGTATTCCAATCTTGATACCTAGGGTAAATATCTCAAGCACCTTAGTCTAGGATATTAACCCTAATTTCTATTGTTGTAATCTCTCATAATCTCTAACATATATATTCTGTCTCTGTCTGGGGAGTGTGAAGTGTGAACATAAATTAGAGTTTGTATTCACTACAAAAGATACTGGTTTTACCGGCGATTATTCCCCGGCGTTTTACTAGTAGCACCGGGGTAGGGAGCGAGTAGGAATTGGGCGCCAGATGGGATGGTCATACACCGGCGGTCGATTTAAAACGCCGGCGTATGTTAGTATTCACCGGCGTTTTACTTAAAAACGCTGGTGAATGTGTCCGTATATTCGCCGGCGTTTATAATAAAAACGCCGGTGAAGTTTATTATTCACCGGCGTTTTTATTATAAACGCCGGCGAATATACGGACACATTCACCGGCGTGTCTAATTAAAACGCCGGTGAATAACTGCGATAAAACCCGCGAACCCTAATCTTTCGCTCGCCATTTTCCCAAACCCCCCCCCCCCCCCCCAAAAAAAAGGAAGGGGCGCTTCGTTTCCCTCCTTCCTCGCTCTACTTCCCGTGCGTTTGCCTCCGCCGCTTCGTCCTCTTCGACGGCCTTCGACCTTTCGAAATCGTCCCTTCTTCCCTTCGTCCTTTTCGATTTCCCTTTTCCCTCTCTCTATTTGGAGGTGAATCGGCGGTCGCCCCGCTCTCTCTCTCTCTCCTATGCCCCCGCCCTCGTCGCCCCGCTCCCTCTCTCTCTCTTCGGTATGATCTCTTGATTTCCCTTATTTTTCAAAAAAAGCAGGTTTTTTCAGTTTATTCATCTTGATTTCCTTAACATGAATGGTTTAGTTGAGATGAAGAATTAATAGAAAAATATATGCTTAGATAATGGAAATTTTCATCTTCTTTTACTGTTAATGAAGCTGATTTCATGCATCTGATTGTCTTCATGGCATGTTTGTTTTTTTACCCAAAATGGGTTCACTGTGAACTGAGGATGCTCTAGGTACGTATGCCAATATCCTCCGGCCGGATATGCACAACAATTGGATTTTAGATTTAGTTGGGCACAGTGAATTAGTAGAGCAACATATAAGCTCACATAATGGGAAATTTTCATTTTCAGATACTGTTAAAGTAACCTGATTGCAATCTTTGGCATGGTTTTTTAACACAAAATGGGTTCACTTCCAAACTAAGTATGCTGCTAGCATACCCATTTTCTTTCACTGTTAATGAAGCTGATTTCATGCATCTGATTGTCTTCTTGGCATGCATGTTTTTTTACCCAAAATGGGTTCACTGTGAACTGAGGATGCTATAGGTACGTATGCCAAAATCCTCCGGCCGGATATGCACAACAATTGGATTTTAGATTTAGTTGGGCTAAAGAAGTAGTAGAGCAACATATAAGCTCAGATAATGAGAAATTTTCATTTTCAGATACTGTTAAAGTAACCTGATTGCAATCTTTGGCATGGTTTTTTAACACAAAATGGGTTCACTTCCAAACTAAGTATGCTGCATAGCATCCCCATTTTCTTTCACTGTTAATAAAGCTGATTTCATGCATCTGATTGTCTTCTTGGCATGCATATTTTTTTACCCAAAATGGGTTCACTGTGAACTGAGTATGCTATAGGTACGTATGCCAAAATCCCCCGGCCGGATATGCACAACAATTGAATTTTAGATTTAGTTGGGCTAAAGAAGTAGTAGAGCAACATATAAGCTCAGATAATGGAAATTTTCATTCTCAGAAACTGTTAGAGAAGCTGATTGCCATCTTAGGCATGATTTTTTAACAAAATGGGTTCACTTCCAAACTAAGTATGCTGCTAGCATCCTCATTTTCTTTTACTGTTAGTGAAGCTTATTTTCATGCATCTGATTGTCATCTTGGCATGTTTTTTTTGACCAAAATGGGTTCGCTGTGAACTGAGGATGCTATAGGTACGTATGCCAAAATCCTCCGGATACGCACAACAATTGGGTTTTAGATTTAGTTGGGCTGAAGAAGTAGTAGAGCAACATATAAGCTCAGATAATGGAAAATTTATCATTTTCAAATACTGTTAAAGTAACCTGATTGTCAATCTTTGGCATGGTTTTTTATACCAAAATGGGTTAACTTCCAATCTAAGTATGCTGCTAGCATCCCCATTTTCTTTTTTTGTTGTTAGTGAAGCTTATTTTCATGCATCTGATTGTCATCTTGGCATTTTTTTTTACCAAAATGGGTTCACTGTGAACTGAGGATGGTATAGGTACGTATGCCAAAATCCTCCGGCCGGATATGCACAACAATTGGGTTTTAGATTTAGTTGGGCTGAAGAAGTAGTAGAGCAACATATAAGCTCAGATAATGGGAAATTTTTCATTTTCAGATACTGTTAAAGTAACCTGATTGCAATCCTTGGCATGGTTTTTTAACAAAATGGGTTCACTTCCAAACTAAGTATGCTGCATAGCATCCCCAGTTTCTTTCACTGTTAATGAATTGAAGCTTATCCCATGCATCTGATTGTCATTTTGGCATGTTTTTTTGACCAAAATGGGTTCACTGTGAACTGAGGATGCTATAGCTCTATGCCAAAATCCTCCGGCTATGTACAACAATTGGTTCACTCTGAAAAATATATGCTTACATACTGGACATTTTCATTTTTCTTTTACTGTTTCTTTTGTTTAGTATTATTATTATTATTATTATTATTATTATTATTATTATTATTATTATTATTATTATTATTATTATGAGATAAGTGATTATTAGTAGTCATGAACAGAATAGTTCATGAGTCATCAGATCTTCTTGTTACCGTAGTTACAGCACGACGCGCTCATTATTCGGCCGATTCCTCTTCATCAGCAAAATACCCTTTACCATCATCATCTCCTTGAACGGAAAGCCAAATACAGGGGAGACTATAGTCGATTTTTTTTTATGCTCGAACGCAGGGTGTGCGATAAAATACCACTAAGGTGGTTGTGATCATTTTCACAAAAGGTCGTTTAGGGTTTGGTGAATAGAGTAGATTGTGTTAAGATGTAGTTTTTTTTTGTACATTTTTTGGAGCCACAATTTCTTTATTTTACAGTTAAAGATTATATCGTTTATTTATTTGCAGCTAGGGATGGTTTTCAAATAGGTGAAATTTAATATACAAAATGCCTTTTACTGTTATATTTAATATATCAAATTTTAATTTCAGACTGTGTGCTATTGATATAATGGATAGAAGTTGGATTAGTAAACCACGATTATCCAAGGAGTACCGTGATGGTATTAAAGATTTTATTATCTTTGCCAAACGACATTCCCGTGATCCCAACCTAATCCTTTGTCCATGCCTCCGCTGTACAAATTGTATGCTGAGGACATGTGACGTAGTACATACACACTTGGCTGTCAACGGTTTTCTTCAAGGGTACACAAGGTGGTTTTGTCATGGAGAGGATCATACGGCAGCTCCTGTTCGTCCGGTTGTATTAGAAAATAAAGCTGAGCCCTTAGTGAACGAAGACTTAAGCGTTCCCGATGAGATGCATGCTTTGTTACAAGATGCCATGGGGATTCATAATGTTCCTTTTCACACCAATAACCCAACAACCGAAGTTCACAATGAGTCAACAGAAACAAACCAGATTGGTGGTGGGGTGGACGAGGAAATGTCTGGCCCCACCCCTGAAAATAATAAGCAGCAAGAATCCTTCGCTAAGTTACTTGAAGATGCTAGTACTCCGTTGTACCGCGATTGCACCAAATTTTCTAAATTCTCATTCATTGTCAGACTATTTCAGATTAAATGTTTAAACGGGTGGTCTGCTAAGTCCTTCACTATGCTACTTGAATTGTTGAATGAAGCATTTCCTGAAATCTGTATTCCAAACTCAGCCTATAAAATCAAAAAATTCCTAAGTTCTCTCGATCTAGGATATGAGAAGATAGCAGCATGTCCAAATGACTGTATGCTTTTCACGAGTGGTAAGGAAAGTCTGGAGAATTGCGAAGTATGTGGTTCTTCGAAATGGAAAGAAAGACCAAATCAAGACGAGGGAGCCAGTGGATCTACTAAGCGAAGTAGGAAAAAGAAGCCTGCCAAAACATTGCGTTACTTTCCTCTGATTCCTAGGCTACAAAGGTTGTTTATGTCTACGAAAACTTCTTCTGATATGAAATGGCATGCTGAAGGTCGCACTAATGATGAGATTCTTAGACATCCTGCTGATTCTCAATCTTGGAAAAAATTTGATGAAAGATATCCTGATTTTGCAGAAGATCCTCGAAATGTGAGACTTGGACTAGCTAGTGATGGTTTCAACCCTTTCAGGCAAATGAGTTGTACATACAGCATATGGCTGGTTGTGTTGATACCATACAATTTGCCGCCTTGGAAATGCATGAAGCAGTCCTCATTTATTTTGTCCATGATAGTTCCTGGACCGAAAGGTCCTGGAAATGATATAGATGTGTACCTACAACCGTTAATAGATGAACTACAGAAGTTGTGGGTGGGTGTTCCTACCTATGATGCTGTGGCTAAAGAAACATTTTCTCTTCGTGCCGTGTTGTCTTGGACAATCAATGATTTTCCAGCATATGCAAATTTATCTGGATATAGTACTAAAGGACGTTATGCATGTCCATGTTGTGCTGACCAAACTAATTCAAGGTGGTTGTACAATGGCAGAAAGTTTTGCTATATGGGTCATAGGAGATGGTTGCCTGACACACATATATTTCGGGCAAAGGCAGCGACATTTGATGGCACCGACGAGTGGGAACATGCTCCTGGGTCTTCTTCTGGTTCAGATATTTTGAGACGGGTAGATGGTCATCAATTCAAATATGGAAAAGAACCAGAAGTCGGGACAAAGGGCAAGAAAAGGGCAAGGCCGGAGCAAGGTGAGGAGACCGATCTATATGGCGAAGATGAGGATCAAAACTTGACGAGTTTAGGTGCATGGAAGAAGAAGAAGAGTATTTTCATCAAGTTGCCGTATTGGGAATTCAACTTACTGCGACATAATTTAGATGTGATGCATATCGGAAAAAATATTGGTGAGAATTGTATAGGAACAGTTATGGGAGATGATCGGAAGACAAAGGACAATCTCAAGAGCCGACTTGATTTGAAGTCAATGGGCATCCGACATGAGTTGCACCCAGAAGAATTGCCGAACGGGAAAGTACTCCTACCTCCTGCAATCTATTCAATGTCAAAATCGGAGTTGGAGTTGTTTTGCAAAGTACTACTTGAACTTAAAGTCCCCGATGGCTATTCTTCTAACATGGCAAGATGTGTCAACTTTAAAGAGAAGAGGCTTCAAGGTCTAAAGTCACACGACTACCACATCCTAATGCAGGATCTCCTTCCTGTGGCCCTAAGGTCTTCAATGTGTGAGCAAGTCACTACTGTCCTGAAAGATCTTTGTAGCATATATAAAGGTATTTGCTTAAGAATGCTTCGTGTTGAAGATCTGGACCAATTGGAGCAGCAGGCGGCATTGACACTTAGTAAAATGGAGATGATATTTCCTCAATCGTTCTTCACTATTATGATTCACTTGATAATCCACCTTGCTGGTGAAGCCAGAATCGGCGGTCCTGTTCACTATCGGTGGATGTACCCCATTGAGAGGTAAAATAATTCATTCATCTTACGAAATTGAATTTTCAAAAGCTCATTTCTTTTAATCCCCTAATCCGCTCTAGTTTATTAATTGTACATGTTCAGGTACCTATACCGGCTAAAGGGTTATGTGAAAAATAGAGCATATCCTGAAGGGTCAATAGCCCAGGGATATCTATCAGATGAGTGCTCACATTTTTTTTCCAGATATTTGCCTGGTGTGGAGACATCTTCCAGTAAACCACGTAGAAATCCTGACATTTCCAACCTTGATGGTGCTCAATATCTTTTTGATACCGCTGGTACTACTGTTGGTAAAGTTGATGCATTTGAGCTCGATAGCTTAGCGTGGGAACAGGCACATCGATATGTGCTAGACCATCATGCATCAGTGGAACCATTTCGAAAGTAAGTTGCTTTTGAATTTAAATCGAATACAGTAAAAACCGCGGAGTTCGATATTTTTGATACTTTTGTTATTCCTAATTTCAATTGCTTGTTTTTTAGCGAATTTGTCAGGAACATCAAACGAAGGGCTAGACCAAGAAGACTACCACCACGTGAACAAAACAAGCTGATGAATGAAAAATTTCATAAGTGGTTTGAATCTCATGTAGGTGAATTACAGTTATGCAAGTTAATCTTTATTATATCTACATTTTCTATGGTGCTGATACGATTTGCGCAAAATTAATAGGTACATTCTTTGGGTCCTGAAGGTGCGTCATCTGAAATACAAGTACTTGCCAAAGGTCCCTATCAGATGGTCAAAAGATACGGAGGATACATATTCAATGGTTTTAGATTTCGTACTAAGGATCGTGAATGTAATTTGAAGTCTCAAAATAGTGGAATGGTAGTGACGTCTAAGACTAGAAGTTATGCTTCCAAATCGGACACGAGGCTTGTAGATGGAGATCTCGACTACTATGGAGTGCTCACGGATATCATTGAGTTGAATTATTTTGGCCATTTCCGTGTTGTCTTATTTCGTGGGGATTGGGCTGAGTTTGATAGGAATTTTGCTAACAACAAGGACAAGCTTGGCTTCATAGTTGTAAATTTCTCAAAATTGATTCACATCGGTACACACATTAGCCATGAGCCATTTGTGTTTCCATCCCAAGTGCAACAAGTGTTCTACATTGAAGATCAAACCCTGCCAAAATCGTATGTGGCTATCCCTATGCAACCAAGAGATGTATTCCAACTGGGCGATACTTCAGACGATGAAGACGGTGAAGACATGAACAGTTACATTGCTTCTGAGTTTCCTGTGTTTGATGTAAACACAACCGATATTGAAATTTGCGGGACTTGGCTCCGCAAGGATGGAGAAGAGGGCGATGTACTGGAAGATGTCGTATTGTAGTTTACATGATTTTCAATTGGGTTTATTATATGTCTGCAATTTTATGTCTTAAATCTTGTTGTAATATTATGTCTGTAATTTCGAATATGTTCATTGTGAATTTAATACACTGGTTTAATTATCTTTCTATTTTCTACTGCTTGGTATTATTTACATTAAACTATGCTTAGTGTCATTTGAACCAAACTATCGTTGTAATTTAATCTGTTACAAATCTCATTTTTTAAATTTTTTTACAATTATGTTGGTTTGTTAATCCTACTAAAGTACAAATTTTATGTTAGTTATTATAAACATGTTATTAATTAAATTTGCATATCTAAGGAAGTTATCGAATCCTTGACAGGTACAACATGTCGAGGCGTGGAAAGAGGGTAAATATAAATGATGACAACGAGAGCCATGGGGATGAGCAGCCACTAAATAATAGTGGCAGTCAAACATATGAGAGTGAGGGTAGCACGCCGCCCACTGTCAAAAAACATCGGTAAGTCTTAAAATTGGTATTTTTAAAGAGATTATGGTCTTGAATGCATGAAAGACACGTACTAGTGTTTGTGAGTCTGCATTGTGGCTGTCGTCTATAAGCATTTCGTCTATGTTTCTTAAGTGGGCTATGATTAGAAAGAAAGGGCTGGAGTGGAGATCTGGAAACCCAAATAGAGACATCTCGTTTATTATAATCTACACTTATTGTTGGACCAACCCCCTCTTGCTGTTGTTGCTGATGTCTCTTTGTGTGCGTGTGTTGAAGAGAATGAAGGGATGAGAGAGAGATGAGGAAAATGCCGCTATGTTAGCCTGGTGTATCCTCATTCTCTACCATCCCTCTTTCTGGCTCCATATATGGCTTCTATATTAAATTGGTTTCCTTCCACGATGACAGTCCGTAATACTACACTTGATATGAGCCCATGTTCATAGCTGCACCCTATTGCATACTCACAAACAACTAATACTTGTCGGCCTTGCATCGTATGCCCAACCCCACTTTGGCACATAACATGGTATAGATGACATTGTATGACCTGCAAACAAGGATTGTTTAGCCGTGTTGTTGTACTGATTTGGAGGATTTTGGTATGCTAGCAGCATATGTAGTTTGGAAGGGAACCCATTTTGGCTAAAAAATCATGCCAAAGATAGCAATCAGAAGCATGAAATCAGCTTCTTTAACAGTATCTGAAAATGAAAATTTCCATAATCTGAGCATATATGTTTCTTTAACAGTGACTGTGAACAATTGTTCTTAATTGGGCTGTGATTAGAAAGAGACGAGTTGGAGTGGAGATCTGGAAACCCATATAGAGACATCTTGTTCATAATAATTTATTATTATTGTTGTTCTTGTCGCTCTTGCTGTTGTTGCTGATGTCTCTATGTGTTCGTGTGCTGAAGGGAAAGAAGGGATGAAAGAGAGATGAGGAAAATGCCGCTATGTTAGCCTGGTGTATCCTCATTCTCTACCATTCCTCTTTCTGGCTTCTATATTTGGTTTCCTTCCACGATGACAATTCCAGTTAAAACTACACTTGCTATGAGCCCTATTCGTATTTTTCTTCCATGAAGAATTGATCTATGACTACAATCTCCATTCAAAACCCAATTGTTCTATATTTGGTTCCCTCTTGCTGTTGTTGCTGTTGTTGAAGTGAACCCATTTTGTTTTATTGTTAGTGAAGCTTATTTTCATGCATCTGATTGTCATCTTGGCATGTTTTTTTGACCAAAAATGGGTTCACTGTGAGCCGAGGATGGTATATAGGTACGTATGCCAAAATCCTCCAGCCGGATATGCACAACAATTGGGTTTTGCGATATAGTTGGGCTAAAGAAGTAGTAGAGCAACATATAAGCTCAGATAATGGAAATTTTTTTATTTTCAGATACTGTTAATGTAACCTGATTGCAATCTTTGGCATGGTTTTTTTAACACAAAATGGGTTCACTTCCAAACTAAGTATGCTGCATAGCATCCCCAGTTTCTTTCACTGTTAGTGAAGCTTATTTCACAAACCTGATGGTCTTCTTAAGCTATTTTATGGTCCCATTTTCACTTAACTGTTAGTGAAGCTGATTTCATGCACCTGATTGTCTTCTTGGCATGTTTGTTTTTATACCAAAAATGGGTTCACTGTGAACTGAGAATGGTATATAGGTACGTATGCCAAAATCCTCCGGCCGGATATGCACAACAATTGGGTTTTGCGATATAGTTGGGCTAAAAAAGTAGTAGAGCAACATATAAGCTCAGATAATGGAAAATTTTTCATTTTCAGATACTGTTAATGTAACCTGATTGCAATCTTTGGCATGGTTTTTTTAACACAAAATGGGTTCACTTCCAAACTAAGTATGCTGCATAGCATCCCCAGTTTCTTTCACTGTTAGTGAAGCTTATTTCACAAACCCGATGGTCTTCTTAAGCTATTTTATGGTCCCATTTTCACTTAACTGTTAGTGAAGCTGATTTCATGCACCTGATTGTCTTCTTGGCATGTTTGTTTTTATACCAAAAATGGGTTCACTGTGAACTGAGGATGGTATATAGGTACGTATGCCAAAATCCTCCGGCCGGATATGCACAACAATTGGGTTTTGCGATATAGTTGGGCTAAAAAAGTAGTAGAGCAACATATAAGCTCAGATAATGGAAAATTTTTCATTTTCAGATACTGTTAATGTAACCTGATTGCAATCTTTGGCATGGTTTTTTTAACACAAAATGGGTTCACTTCCAAACTAAGTATGCTGCATAGCATCCCCAGTTTCTTTCACTGTTAGTGAAGCTTATTTCACAAACCTGATGATCTTCTTAAGCTATTTTATGGTCCCATTTTCACTTAACTGTTAGTGAAGCTGATTTCATGCATCTGATTGTCATCTTGGCATGTTTGTTTTTATACCAAAAATGGGTTCACTGTGAACTGAGGATGGTATATAGGTACGTATGCCAAAATCCTCCGGCCGGATATGCACATCAGTTGGATTTTAGATTTAGTTGGGCTAAAAAAGTAGTAGAGCAACATATAAGCTCAGATAATGGAAAATTTTTCATTTTCAGATACTGTTAATGTAACCTGATTGCAATCTTTGGCATGGTTTTTTTAACACAAAATCGGTTCACTTCCAAACTAAGTATGCTGCATAGCATCCCCAATTTCTTCTTTTGTTGTTAGTGAAACTTATTTTCATGCATCTGATTGTGATCTTGGCATGTTTTTTTGACCAAAACGGGTTCACTGTGAACTGAGGATGCTATAGGTACGTATGCCAAAATCCTCCGGATACGCACAACAATTGGGTTTTAGATTTAGTTGGGCACAATGAATTAGTAGAGCAACATATAAGCTCAGATAATGGAAATTTTCATTTTCAGATACTGTTAATGAAGCTGATTGCCATCTTTGGCATGATTTTTTAACAAAAAATGGATTCACTTCCAAACTAAGTATGCTGCTAGCATCCTCATTTTCTTTCACTGTTAATGAAGCTTATTTCATTAAGATCCAGGATGGCAAATTTTGACTGGGCTATGATTGGATTGTTTATTGGATGTTGTCTATGTTCTTAATTGGGCTGTGATTAGAAAGAGTGGGCTCGAGTGGAGATCTGGAAACCCATATAGAGACATCTTCTTCATAATAATTTATTATTGTTGTTGTTCTTGTCGCTCTTGCTGTTGTTGCTGATGTCTCTTTGTGTTCGTGTGCTGAAGGGAAACAAGGGATGAGAGGGAGATGAGGAAAATGCCGCTATGTTTGCCTGGTGTATCCAAAGTCTCTACCTTTCTTCTTTCTGTTTCCATTTCTGGCTTCTATATATATTTGGTTTTCTTCCACGATGACAGTTCCCTAAAAATACACTTGATATGAGCCCTATCTTATTTTTCTTATTTTTCTTATATTTGGTTTCCGTCCACGATGACAGTTTCATGGATTGTCTGAACAATCCATGAAGGACATGCTTAGATACTGAATTTTCATTTGTTTTACTGTTTTAGATAGTGGATATTCCCAATCAGAGGAGAATATAAAGGTTTCAAGTTAGATACTAAATTTTCATTTGTTTTGTTATTTTAGATATATTTAAAAACAAAATTAAGTACTAGATTTTTAGCATTGCAATGTAATTATTTTACCTCTGTATATATCATTAACAATTCCATTTGCAGTTGGCACTTTGATCTTATAATTTAAGATACAGGTAGTTCTTTTTGCAAGTTCAAAAAATATGTATATTCTGTATTGTGGTCTACTGTTCAATTAAACTATTTTTTTTTTCACAGAGCGGTCGTCAAGATGAAGGAAATTCTGATGATCAGAGCTGAAGCTACTCGAGGGGTATGAATCTGCGGTCCTCCTTGCTGTTCTTATGTCTTCCTTGCTGTATGGTTGTTGTTCTTATGTCCTCCTTGCTGTTGTTATGTCAGACTGGTTTTTTTTATGAGAGTTATGTCAGACTTTTAATTTGGGATGTTTTGGATATTTGTCAGACTGGTTTGTTTGGATATTTGGGATGTTAGTCTCTATATTAATTTATTAATTATGACACTGTTAATTAATCAATGAATTTGGACGTTGATATGACACGTGTGAAACTTGATTATCTTTAATTATTCTTGTGTTTGGTTGTGGTTTGCGCAGTAATATGCAACGAAATTGATTGAATTAGTTGTGAGAATTAGTTTACAGGTTTTGTAAATGAAACTGTGAATTGAAATCGAACGGAAAAACGGAGTATCGAAAATAAACGGGCATAGCCAGAACGGCGTTTTAAAAAACACCGGTCTATTTAATCTAATTGTTGGATTGTGTGATACACCGGCGTTCCAACGCACGCCGGTGAATGTTGTCAGCTGTAACGGCACAGACGTACACCGGCGTTTTATAAACGCCGACGTATATAACTACACCGGCGTTTTTTGGTCGCGCCGGTATTCGTAAATAGGGAAAACCAGGCACTCATAAACGCACATACACCGGCGCTCCTTGACCGCCGGTATACTTTCGTTCTACACCGGCGTTTTCATACACGCCGGTGAATGAATAAATACCGGCGGTTTACGACCGCCGGTGAATGTATATAGGTGCACAATAACGGCACTCAGAGACCGACATACACCGGCGTTTTATGACCGCCGGTGTAGTTCTAACATTTACCGGCGTCCACCAAAACCGCCGGCGTAGATCCCTTCGTTTCAGCGATGCCCGCTTCGGCGGCATTTGAACCGGCGCTATTGTAAACGCCGGTGAAAGTTTCACCGGCGTAAAAAAACGCCGGTAAAGACGTCAAAAAGCGCCGGGAAAGCTACTTTCTTTTGTAGTGATTTGTATTTATTCATTCATGACATGAAAACTTCTAATCATGAATATCTTGCTTGCAAAATTTTCTTCTTTAATTAATTAACTAACTTCAAAAAAATTATTCTGAAAAACATCATCAGATTTAAAACAAAGTAACAACCCAAATCTAAAACTAAGTGAATGAAATGGACTGAGACATGAATGAAATGCACCATCAGAGACATGAATGAAATGCGCACAGAATCACAACCCAAATCTAAAACAATATGAGCAGATATAAGGCTAAAACAAAGTAACTTACATGGTTGAAGAAGTCAAGAAGATGAAGTGACCCACTGTCCACTGAGTCACTGACCCGGAAGAGGAGAGAGAGATAGAATTTTTTTTTGAGAAGAAGATGAAGTGGCACAGGAAGGAAGGAAGGAAGGAGAGAGAGAGAGAAAAAGAAAGAGAGAGCTGTTGTGCATCTAATCTGCATTGGGCCCCTCCCCTAATATTAATTACAAACTCATTAATCCATGTTTTTAAATTACAAACCCATTAATCCATTATACTTAAAAAAAATTGGATTTCTCCCTAATGTTGGGCCCTGGACGGTCGCCAAGCCAGCCCTGGGCCAAGGCCGGCCCAGACTAGCCACACCATGTTGTACCACCAACTTCAAGAGAAGCAAGACTATAAGAACGATACAGGTAATAGCCAGGTTCGACAAATCAGTGGCAAGGTGAACAGGTTTGTTAGCGATTCTAACATCAACGTAGGCATGGTGGACAAGTTTGTTAGAGATTCTAACATCAACGGCTACGAACCAACTGCCATTTCCCGCATTGGAACTATGCATGGAGATTTGCAGCACCGTACGTATTTCAGATGTGCATGCAAACTTAGTTGTCCTCCCTTTCCACCGAAGGAGGAGGGTTTGATGGGAAGATGGGACTTGGAAAGGAAGATATCAGGCCTTTCAACATAAATGTGATTTGTTATGCACCATACTCAGTTGGGATCTTGGTGGATAGGGGAATGGACAAGGAGGTGGACCAAATTAATGGAGCTGAATTATCTAACTCATCAGATGGAAGAGCGTTGCTTCGTGTGGTTGTATTATTATTATTTCTAGGTGGGCCAGATGATCTGGAGGCTGCGGGATTTTTTTTCCCAAAATGACCCTTTTTTTGAAAGTTTTTCCAAACTGTCCTATTTTTTATTTTTGTTCCCTAAACGAAGCACTCGCTCTTTGAAAAAACGAGTTTGGTTAAAAATTACTCGCTTTTTCAAAAAGCGAGTCTGGAACTTTTAATTTTCAAAATGTTAGACTCGCTTTTTGAAAAAGCGAGTTATTTTTAACCAAATTCTCTTTTTTCAAAAAGCACGGTTGATTATTTTGGTAAATATTTTCGAAAGTGGGTCAGCTTGGTAAATACTTTTAGAAAGTGGATTAGTTTGGTAAATAATTTCAGAAAGTGGGCTATTGTGGTAACAAGTTCTTTCTATATCACATTGTCACTTGATCTTCTTTAGACCACTATATATGAAATCGTTTGTCAGGACTTTCTATATCACATTGTCACTTCATCTTCTTTGGTCATGATTTTATAAATTTAGTAACTGTTTAGCAGTAGCAGAGGATATACATTACTTGACATTATTTCAGTATATACATAATTGGTGTGTTTTAAGTTGTCGAGAATGAGCCCATAGATACTCTCAATTTCCGGTATACACAATTGGTTTTTGACCTATCAATCATATGCGCTGAGTTCTTGCGTGAAAAGTCTCACACTCGCTTTCTGAAAAAGCGAGGGTGGTTAAAAGGGTCCATAATTTTTTTTTGTATTTCACATTGGCGGAAATGACCAAGTTACCTCTTCCTTCATATAACCAGATTATCACCTTAGGGGTAAAAGGGTCATGCGGTAGGGAGGGACGGATGAAGTTCATCCATTTCTCACTTTCACAAATTTTTTTTAATTATAAAATTTATATATTTAATATATATTATTTTAATTTAAAGTATTAAATCTACCGAGAGACAGAAGATCTTCATACATAAAGTTATTTATATTTATAAAGTTAGCAACAGTTTAGCAGTAGTCGAGGATATACATAACTTGATATTATTTCAGTATACACATAATTGGTGTGTTTTAAGTTGTCGAGAATGAGCCCATAGATACTCCCAATCAATCTTAGCTTTTGGCCTATTAATCATATGCGCTGGGTTCTTGCGCCAAAATTTCTTATATTAAAAGGGTGGTTGTAACTTCGTTCATGGTTGCTGTATTACATAATGGTAGACCACAAAAGCCTGACGTGGTAATTGATGAGACATTGTTTTCTAGTTCTGAATATTGTCAGCAGACTATGGTTTGCTCATAATATATTGTTTTGTATTTCTTGCACTTGTTTTGAAAGCCTGAGTTTATTTTTTCCTAACAAAGAAGAAATTTTCTCTCTTGATCACTTTCTTTCGTTTGTTTATATTGTTGTTTATGAATTGTTCATTCTGTTTATGATTTGTCCATTGATTTATTGGTAGGAGCATCAACATATGCCAATTCAGTATTTGGATGGATAAATGTTAAGATTGTTGTCGAGGCTCATATCAGTTAACCATTGGATCTGATTTCTAAGATCGTGACCTAATGGTGAACTATTTTGGTTGATAGGTGTGCTGATGAAAAAGAGATGAGATTTTAACCACACTCGCTTTTTCAGAAAGCGAGTGTGTGACTTTTCACGCAAGAACTCAGCGCATATGATTGATAGGTCAAAAGCCAATTATGTGTATACCGGGGATTGAGAGTATCTATGGGCTCATTCTCGACAACTTAAAACACACTAATTATGTATATACTGAAATAATGTCAAGTTATGTATATCCTCTGTTACTGCTAAACAGTTGCTAAATTTATAAAATCATGACCAAAGAAGATGAAATGACAATGTGATATAGAAAGTCCTGACAAACGATTTCATATATAGTGGTCTAAAGAAGATAAAGTGACAATGTGATATAGAAAGAACTTGTTACCATAATGACCCACTTCCTAAAATTATTTACCAAACTAATCCACTTTCTAAAAGTATTTACCAAGCTGGTCCACTTTCGAAAATATTTATCAAAATAACCAGGCGTGCTTTTTGAAAAAGCGAATTTGGTTAAAAATAACTCGTTTTTTCAAAAAACGAGTCTAACATTTCGAAAATTAAAAGTTCCAGACTCGCTTTTTGAAAAAGCGAGTTACTTTTAACCAAACTCGCTTTTTCAAAAAGCGAGTGGGTCGTTTAGAGAACAAAAATAAAAAATAGGACAGTTTGAGAAAAACTTTAAAAAAAAGGGTCATTTTGGAAAAAAATTCAGGCTGCGGCCTATGCAGGGCGACTAGCATTGCATCCATGTGTTACTGTCACCATGGTCAGGTTCTTTCAGACATCTAAACAAGGAGGAGGCTCTGGAGCCAAATGCTCATGAGAGTCGTGCATCTTCAGATAGTTGTAGCAGGAACATGGATGATGAGGGCAGTACCAGCCATAAAGATCATGATGATGAATCGTCCGTGCTGAATTTTTTTCAATAAGTGAGAATTAAGTTATTATTAGTAATTAATATAGTCCTATTAGATTTTCGTCCGACATGTGCAACACTGCAATGTGCATCCCTCATAATCATTTAGACCTGTACTAACTACTACTTACTCCTCATTATAACTACCTAACAAAACTTCTTAATTTTTAGTTATTAAAACAAACTGGTGACACATTTATAAGTTATTTTGAAATTTTATCTAGCTGTTGCATAAGCATTAATAGGCATAAACTCATGCAAGATCAGTAAAATCAGTCTATTACATTTGAAACTAAAGACTAATAATCACATTTTTCTAGTATTTTTAAGTCAGTAACGGTTCCAATATTGATAAATTAAAGCATGTATGCGTGGACTGTAGGTTTGTGGTATCGAACATGGCAACCTACGAGGAGAGACGGGTGGCTACTTTCTACAGAGCTGGTGAGAGAATTGTCATCGATCGATGCAAGGACTGTACTCGCTATACATTTTGGGGAGGCGGACTCAAGGGCCAACAATGAATCTCATGGAGGGGATGAGCAGTAAGTGCGAATGCCCATAATAACTTGGACCAATTGGAGATGTGCTGACTTCATCACATCTTATGTTGAACGGAAGCATATTAATTAGTGATTAAACAACGTACATTCTGTAACAACGACAAAAGTTACTTGAAGGCAGCTAATTTTAGGATCTTAAGGGTTGGTTAGATTTTATGGCTAAATTTAAAAAATCACACTAAAATTAGGGCGATTTTATAAAACCCGTACTAAGTTTTTTATTTATTTAAAAAGACCACACAAAACTTTGAGCCATTATTTAAAAAAATCATACAAATATTTTGCAATATTTGATGCGTCAAATTTGATCATGTAAATTGTCTCTAATATCTCTAATATTATAATGGAAGAAGGCATTAGTGCCATTTGTAAATCTATCAACGCGTGTGACACATGTACATAACTAATGTAAAGGAGGTTTCAGGTTCGAGTCCTCACTACGTTAGAGTTTCTATTTTTTTTAAAAATTATTAAGACGTGCATCGTACGTGTAAATTACTAATAATATTATAGTGGGAGAAGACCTTAGTGACATTTGTAAATCTACCAACGTGTATATTGCACGTGCATAATTAATATGAAGAATGTCTAAGGTTCGAGTCCTCACTATGTCAAATTTTTTACTTTTTTTTAATATATTGAATGTGCATCACATGTGTAAATTACTAACTGTTTATCTATCTATCTACCTATCTATCATAATATAATATATAATCTCTATCATAATATAATATTATATAATCTCGACTATTTTAATGGAAGAGTTGGTATTGTAAATCTACCTACTTACGTGCAATGCACGTGCAACTCCAACTGTCACATTATAGTCTTCACGTTACTTTTAAATTGAAGAACACCGATATATAAATGAAATCATCTGAACTTGTTGGCAAAGTTAAAATGTCAGGTTATTTACTCATCTTTCGGACTCTGCTGGTGCGTCTGGTTTGTTGTCAAGATCCATACAACTTGAGCTCTCTCTCAGGGACTCAATCTCCGTGCTCCCTCCATGGATTTGTCGGTGTCTTCGGTCCTTTTTTTTTGAGATAAATCTTCGGTCCTATTGAGCAATGAAAAACACAGTTCATGATAGTCCATGAGAAGACCAACGTTGTCAGAACTGACCCGGACCAAACTAGCTACAGGAGGGCCAGTTTGGTCAACCCCTTTGAAACTTTTAAATTGAAGGGAAGAAAGAAAAATCCAAGTTCATAAGAGAACTAGATTTGCCCATGGACACGTGCTTACGGCATGTCTTCGAAACGATACAGTAAATGAAAGTCTTGTAAACAGTAAAACAATAATTATGTAGCTCAAGTTTGAATAGTAAAACAATTCCTTTGAGATCTGGTGAGTATAGTTCTTAAGAAACTCTCACGATACTGGTTGAGGACTGTCACCAATATTTATCGACAAATAAACTAAACTTTGCTTGCTTCTAGGCTCGTTGCAGTTGAAAATTTTACAACATCATGCATGTCTACTTTGTTCTGCTAACTTGTGGTACGCACGTCCACTATAACGATAACTGGATTATTCTCATTTGATTTTTTTCTATATATTAAATCTCATAATCTTCTCTTTGAAGAAGAAAACCTGCCTTCCACCCTTTTTTTTTATTATCGTTAACGGTGGGTCAAAGCCCCCCGCGCTTCATTATAATAAAACATACAACCAGCCAAAGGGGTATTATGTTCATGGCGGCATACACATGAGACTCATCCCCCGTTCAAAACAAGCGAGAACCCATCCCATACAAGATTGTTCCCTCCCCCAAAACAACAAAACACAACGTACATACAATAGGTATTGTAACCTATGACCTCCCCTCCTCTCCCCCCCCCCCCCCCCCCCCCCCCCAAACCCAAAAAAAAAAAACCTCAGTTCCTTGTTGAGGTGGCAATTCCTCAGAGTGGCAATTACTCTCCCTCTATTGCACCCTCTCGTTCATCTTTATCTACCTCGTTAGTTTGGTCGCTCACCTCTTCATACATATCCTTGACTTTCTTGTTAACCTCTGACCCTACCAAGCGAGACCAGAATTTGATATTAGCAATAATCTTGAATAATAGTGGACGATGCATGATGTGTCTGTGTATAATTCTGAAAATTCTATTATTCTTCTCAAGCCATAACTCCCAACAAATACCTGCTACCCCAATTCCCCACACTTCAATAAACTCTTTTCGCACATTGACATTCCTCCACTCCCCCCAAGTATATGTTACCGTTTCAGGCCCTACTCCCGTTAGACCTACCATACGTAACAGATCCCCCCAGATTGGCATCGCATACCGGCATTTAACAGATCCCCCCAGAACAACACTGTCACGCCCCGCTTCTCAAAAAGAGAATACGGAATACGGAACGTGGCTAAGTCTAGCAAATAATTTTCATCATCCATAAGCTGTCAGGATCTTTACAACATTTTACAGGAATAATCAGAGTAGGAAGCAAGAGAAGTCAACCACGCATGCATATATGAATCAATATACCAACACGAATTTACTTAAAACCAAAATATAATAATCTCAAATAAACCAGATCTGAATAAGTCAATAATCCCGGGTCACATTGCCCAATACAAAATAATCCAAGTAACAAATACAATTATTCAAATAAGCAACATGAAATAATGATAATAATAGCAAAACTCCAACAGCTAGTAACTCAGATCACCTACTCCATTGGGCAGCTGATCTCCATGATCTGCAATTTAATAAATTGCAGAAAGAGAAAAAAAAAACAAAACGCCCGTCAATACAAGTTACGGGCCGCTTGTAGTGCAGGCACAAGTACATGGGAAAGAATAACAAATACAGAATAACATCGGAAGCAGACATAGCATGGAATAGATATGTCAACAAAACAAGATAACTAACATGAATCAGGAAATGAGATCAAGTAACATGATATACTAACAGGTACAGGTAACATGTATCAAGTGTCAAACAAGCAGGTAAACAGGTAACAAATGAACAGGTAAACAGGTAATCAGGTAGCATGTACAGGTAAGCATGTAATAGGTGTCATGTTATGTCAAGTCTTATATTTATTACAATTTAGGTAGCACTTCATGCATCCCAAACTTTTACTACATGGTTGCTACATTCAAACAAGTTTGCTTTTAGATTTCGTAGTGGAGTCCATAGGGCCGTGTACTGAGGTAACAAGTAAACAGGAACAGGTATCATGTAACAGGTAATCTAGCATCAGGTAGATACCGTCCCTTCCAAGTACACCCTTCCGTATGAAGTATGTAGTTAGGTAACAGGAGGAAAACACGGGCCCCCTTCTGAGTATACCCTCCTAGAAGTATGTAGTCAGGAATCAGATAACAGAATCACATGTTAGGTAATCATATCACAGGTAATCAGGTAACAGATCATCAGGTGGGAAACACGAGCCCCTTTCCAAGTACACATTTCTATATTTTCCACTATTAGATCTTTCCCTTAACCCCAACTTGGTTATTTGTTCTTATTATCAAACAGACATGTATGTGTCACAAAACAGAGCAAGAATAACATGGCATAAAAAATTAACAGGTTCAGGTTGAAAGATAAACATGTACAGATCAAAGACAACTCATGAAAGGATAGAACAACGAAAATTCTAGTTTAGGACAGCAAGACAGTACTACACTAAATCTGGAATTTCCGTTGCTACAAACATGCAAACCTGAATCCATTAGAAAATCAGGAAAATATACTCTCGACCGAATTCAGAAAATATATATAAGTCATATGGTATTTCACAATAACAAGTCTCAAAACAATTTGTATCCAGAAAGCGTGTTCAGCCAGAAATCAGAAGTTTGTATTCAAGAACAGGAAAATGGCATAAAAACTTACAAATTAAATCCAAGAAAAATCTGGGGTATTCCCTAGTATGTTTAGTAACAGAAAATAAAGTTTCATAATTTCCAACATAGATAGAATAGTCAAGTAAAATAAGAAAACAGTAAGATACAGTAGTTTTATAAATCTAAAGTCATAAACACAGCAGTACAAAAACAACAATATCTCACAAAATATAAATCGAAATCTAGATCCGTCAAAAGGGTGATACAATAGATACAATAGGTTACAATTCATATGCACAAAGTTGTTATAGACAACAAAGAGAATCAAGTCAAAATTATGTATCTTTACTAAACAGTATGAAAATTCTGCATGTATAGTAGTTGTTTGCAAGTATAAAATAGTTTATGAAAGTCATCAATTAAATTCATAAAAATTAGGGGTTAATCCCAATCAAGTCTAGTTGTGACCAGCAAAATATTGGATAAAAATATTATCTTTAACATTAGTAGAAAAATAAATAGTCATACAAAATTCATATAAAACTGGATCTGAAATTTTAAACACATCTGTAGTAAAATAGTCATAACTTGAAACTCATAAATCGAAATTGAGGTCTGTCAAAAATAGACAGAATTCTCTATTATTCATATTCACAAATAATTTTCATATACTGACCTTAATAGGGTCTAAATTACTGAATAAAAACGGGAAATTGACAAAACAGAAAATATCCTTCATACAAAAAATCAACTAGTTCATATGAAACACATCCAAATTATAACAAAAGTGAAATATGGTGTACTAGATGTCCAAGCAACATGGTATAGGGTATTTAGCAAGTCTATAACAAGTTATACTACAACGAACATAACCAAGCACACTATATCATACGAACAACATGCATGTATACATCAATAAGTGGTCATCCCTATGTTATTTCATGTCATGTATGTAATGAGGCAACTACGGACGGGTCAACACAATAGAGACAACATATAACAGGGGTTTCACAAGAATTATCTCTAGAACACAACTACACTAACACAAAGAAAGAATACAAGTTACTTGCCTGAGAGACGACGACGGGAACGACGATGCAAAGAGAATAATGGGAACGGATTCTCGGGCAACGAACTCAACGAACGGACAACCACGAACAAATGAACACGAACACAATCCAACGAACGGACAAATACACAAACCACGAGATCACACACACACCAAGAGCGGACCACGGAGAGATGGCAGCGGCATGACAGCAAGACGGCAGCGCAGATGCTGCTGTCGTTGCTGGTTGCCGACGAAGAGGAGACAGGCGTGGGGAAAGCAGTGCGAAGGCGGCTGAGTGCAGGGTCACAGGGTGCTCGACAGGCTGAGGGAGAGATCGTGATAGGAGCACACAGGGGGGTCTGGCTGTTGCTGGCAACGCAAGAGGGCGCAGGGTGCTCGGGAGGAGCAGGGCAGCGCTGCGGGACTGCGGCATTGTCGATGCTGATGGGGCTGCGGCCTGGTGCTGTGTGGTCGCGACGGCAAAAGTAAAGACAGGAAGGAGGGGGGCAGTTCAGGGCAGAAGGAGAGAGCGGGAGAGAAGGAGGATTGGGAGTATGGCGCTAGGGTTTTGGGGTGGACAGGGTGATACACAGTTTGGGGTTATATGCTCTTCTCTAACTTTTTTTTTGTGTCTCTTCTCTAAGTTTTCACTTGCCTTTTGACGTGAATGCAAACATTTGTGATGAATTCACTCGGTTACTCAACAAGTCACAAACTTAAAGTGCTTTGCATACTCATATTTCAAGTTGCCGTTTGACATAAAAGTAAACATTTGTAATGAATACCCCTGGTTACTAAGCAACTCAAAATATTGGATTAGATAGACTTTATTTATTCAATTATTTGAACATTATTACTCTATTTACTTCAACTCTGTTTAGGACTAGATCAAAGGGGATAATCACAAGAAAAAGACATCATATTTTTCTTTTATGTATAATCACATGATGGTCATAATTGTGTATGAAATTTTAAATTCAATAATTCTAAAGTAAATAAGTATGCTTAATCTTGCTTTATAAGCAATTTTTTATCCTAAAAAAAAATTCAATGCTTTAGCACAATAAAGAACTCAAAAGTGTAATGGTGAGCTCAATTGAAATCCATTCTATTTTGTTTTCCTTTCAAATATATATAAATAAATAAAAATTGTAACCCTTCCCCCAAACTTGAATATCACATTGTCCTCAATGGGAGAGGAAAAAGAAAAACAAAAAGAATGCAAAAAGTTCAGAATTTCTCCCCTTATTTGTCTTAAAAATTCTACACGCACGACGTTCAGTGTTTCAGTGATATCTGGAGCTGTAGGTATCCAAATGGGCTACATTTTTTTTGCTAGAAAGCTAAGACAATTTCCTACAATCTCTCTTTGAAGTATTTTTCCAGATTCTGACTTCATCCTGCTCAAAAACAGCCATCAATGTAGGTGTATAAAATAGCTCCGCCCGGCGACTTCCAAACTCGTGCAATCCTACAAAATAAAATCAAAAATTAAAATTATAATAAACTATAAGAAAAACCAAATATAAATGCAGTAAAAGAAAACATGGGTTGCCTCCCAAGAAGCGCTAAGTTTTAAGTCTTCAGCCAGACTTGATTGTGAGATGGTTATGTGACGCCAAGATCCAACAACATCAAAACATCTTTTCTAATACTTCTCTTCAAGTGTGGATTAGGTTCAAGTTCTAGTTTGAGTCGTTTCCTTCGTGATGATGACATCTTTGATTTCCCCATCTCTTTGAATTTTTGCTGAGAAAATGAATGAATAGAGAGTGTAACATCCAAATACATAACATATTTCAAAATCTTTTCTTTCTCATATTCAAGACCTGCTAAATTTGTTGGACATACTTCAATTGGCAATTTTTCAATTTCAGCACTATGTTTCTTGCCCACATTAAATCAGTTTCACTTACTTGAAAAGATGACTGTTCTTCGGTAGGAAACTCCATAGATTTAAAAACATCAAATGTTACTTGCTCATACTGCATTTGTTCCTCCACAATTGGTTCGTACTCTTCTTCCTTTTCAACCATATTTTGTTCTGCATTTTCTTCTTATGGTTGCTCAATTGTCCTCCCGTTTCTTAGTGTTATTACTTTGACATGCTTATTGGGATTAACCACTGTGTTGCTTGGTAATGTTTCTGCCGTTCTTTCATTTAGAATATTTGAAATTTGACCAATTTGAACCTCAAGATTGCGAATTGAAGCTGAAGTTGAAGTTGCAACATTTTGGATTACCATATTTATCTTCTGCATGTATTGCTCTGTCTTCTGCATGTAGTGCATAAACATATCTTCAAGTGTCGGCTTCTTTTTTTGCTGTGAAAAATTTTGAAGTTGTCTAATTGCTCCTCCTTGATCGTTGTTCAATGGACAATTGGGGTGGTTTCTCCATCCTAAATTGTATGTGTTTGCATAATAATTATTTTGTATTTGAAAGTTTGACACAAAATTTTCATGTTCGGCATTTGATAGAGTAAAAGGGTTCTCCACTTGGCAATCTGCACTTGAATGATTTCCTGCACAAAAATCACAAATAATATTAGTTTGAATAGCATTAAAATTCATATTGCCTACTTTGTTTAGATAAAATATCAATTTGTGCAGTTAAAGTGGTAATAGGATCAAGTTCAAAAACTCCAACCACTTTTCTTGGCATTGTTCACTCTAAAGACCACTGGTAATTATTTGATGCCATCTCCTCTAAAAATTCAGAGGCTGGTTCATGAGTTGTGCTCATAAGTGAACCTTCAGCTGCTGCGTCAACCATAGATCGATTTGTAACTCTCAAACCATTATAGAATATTTTAATTTACAGCCATTTTGGTAGTTCAAGATGAGGACACATTCTTAAGACGTCTTTGTACCTCTCCCATGCATCATACAAAGATTCGGTCTCAAATTGAGTCATATCATTTTTTAGCTTCACTATCTTTGCCGGCGGAAAATACTTAGTAAGAAATTTTTGTGCAAGTCCCTCCCAAGTAGTAATACTTCCGGGTTGTAGAAAATTCAGCCAAGCCTTCGCCTTATCTCTTAATGAAAAAGAAAATATTCTCAATCGAATTGCATCATCTGATACTCCGTTGTGCTTGAAAGTGTCACAAATTTCAAGAAAGTTTGCAATGTCAACATAAGATCCTTGTGCGGTAGTCCCCAAAATTGAACAGTCTGTTGAATCATCTGAATAATTGCTGGTTTAATTTCAAAGTTGTTAGCTTCAATAATTGGCATCTTTATGCTTGATGTTGCTCCATTAATTGAGGGCATAGCATAGTCTCTCAAAGCCTTATTCTCATAGTTCGCCATGATAATGTACTTGTATGTCCTGAAATATAAGTATTGAAAAAAAAATAGAAAAACTAAAAAAAATAAAATAAGAAAAATAAATAAAAGTAAAAGTAAGTCAAAAGAAAATAAAGAGGTAAAATAACAACAAAACAAAAATAAAATACAAAAAAAAATCCAAACTAGTAATAATATAGCAATTTTCAATATCAATAAAAGAATAACCAGTCCCCGGCAGCGGCGCCAAAAACTTGATGTCAATTTTTGCAAGTGTACAAAATCGCAACAAGTAGTATAGTTAAGTGAAAAGAGTGTCGAACCCACAAGGACTAATTATTTTATTGAGTACCGAATTCACTAAATGAATCACTATTTGGAGAATGGAATTTTAATAAATAAAGCAACTAAATTAAATTAATCTAAAAATCTAACTAAATTAATTAAAGGGTAGCGGGATGTGAAATTTTTGTGATTTGTTAATGGCAAAATTAATTCTACGACTTTTGATTTCACCTAGTTTATCCCACACAATTTATAACTCCATATGAATAAAAAGATTATTTTTCTAAGTTGCAGACCAAAATCCCCAAATTATTCAATATTCTCTCTCAAGCAATATCAAAATTATTCTCAACTAATTATTTGTCATAGTTCATGCACAAATTACTAATTGAAAATTTATTAAGATCTATGGATTTCTTAACGGTCACATTAAGAGCAGTTCGCTCTTATAACGGTGTTTAATTTTTATTAATCAC
Organism: Hemerocallis citrina; assembly: GCA_017893485.1. NCBI lineage: Eukaryota > Viridiplantae > Streptophyta > Magnoliopsida > Asparagales > Asphodelaceae > Hemerocallis > Hemerocallis citrina. Next base: position 147,264,499 of record CM030365.1, on the reverse strand, counting down.
AAATTACCAGTTCGGTCTCTTCATGATTTAATAGATCATAAGAATGTCTGCCCCCCAATTGTACGCATTAAAAATAAAAATCAAACACACAACCATGGAAAAATAGAAAAATAATATGGAATTAAAAATGTTATATTAAAACTAAGCTACATCGTAGCCCTAGAAAAATAAATTTAGTTCATAATAAATTTATTGCAACTAACAAATATAGTCTTGGATTGCATGATAAAATTAGAGAAAGAAAAGAGATACAATTAGGACTACTTTTTAAAAGAAATTGCAAACCGAACAGCCTCGAACTGCGTTGCGAAAAGCAAAATCAGTTCAGTCTCTGTTCTCTCTCTCCTCTCTGTCGTCTCTGAATTCTGAGCCGCTGCTGACATCAGCAGAGTCCACGTCAGCAAGCCTCGGGACACGTGTGCCTGCTGCCTCTGTCTTGCTTCGAGAACACCAGCCTCGTCAGCCTCGAATGGGTCCCGCCTGTCACCGCCTGTTGTGCGCCAGGTCAGCACCCGATCATGTCTTCTCTCCCACGCTGCTTCTCTTTGTTTCGTCTAGTAGCGCGCCAGAGAGCAAGGACGCCACGTCACCTTCTCTTGGAAATCGCGCTGATCCTCTCTTTGGTTTTGCTTTGGAGTTGGAGCACAGCACACCACAGAAACCTTTATTATTATTATTATTATTATTATTATTATTATTATTATTATTATTATTATTATTATTATAAATCAGCCGTCCCTCCCTCCCTTCGTTCAGCGCTTCCTCTCTTTTCAATCTGTTGTTGTATTTATAAGGGTAGAATTAGGGTTCACTTTTGCATAAAAACCCCATATCTTTATTTATTTCCTTTCTTCTTTAATTTGATCTTTATTTCTTGCTCATTTTCCTTCGCTTTCTTTATCTTCAAACACGTGCTGCACACACAAAATAAAATCAGTAATTATGATTTAAAAATAAAAATAAAAATAAAAATAATTAGTTTAAAATTAATTAAACTAACTAAAATCATATTAGCTCATTTAAACCCTTCTAAAATTGTTTATTTCACTTTCACCTCTATTGGCAAATTAAAATTTATATTTTTCTTTTTACAAGGCAAAATTGTAGAATTTAAAATTCAACAAATCAATAAAAGTTAATAAATCATTCTGCTTGTTTTATTTGTTGATTTTTACTGAATACCTTCACATTTTGCATCAAAAATCTTATTTCTTAAAAAATAATTAATTACTTGAAATCTTATGGAAATAAGACGAATTATAAACAAGATAGACGAATACAAATAATTTTTATTGGTAAATGAGTACAAATATTTATATAAAAATTAGACACATCAGTGATACACAGTATGGGGTTATATGTAGGGTAGTAGGGTTTAGGGTTAGGGTTGTAACCCCTGTTTTCGCAAATACATATTTTCTGTGTATTTTCGGTATTGCCATTTTTGTTAAATTATTTTTCTGCTTTCAATTTTTTTTTTTTTTGGTTAAAATGTATTGTTGGATCTTCTATTAAAGCGTAATTTTTTATCAATGATATTATTTGTAACTAGATTCCAATAATTTTTATACTGTAATACGAATCCTATCATTTTTATGACTTTGATACATATTATGATTAATATTATTATTATTATTAATTTTGACTGTTTATTAAAAATTCATTTCTATGTGCTAACTGTATTTGTAGTTATTTCAAATAAAATTCTATATTGTAATGCAAATTATATTTTATTATAAATTTTCTCTAATGGATTTTAAACCCAAAACCCAAACCCTTTTTGCTTATTGGATTACACCCTATTTAAACCCATTAACCCAAAACCCATAATACTATATATATACCTAATAAAACCTAACCCGAGCTAAACCCTACCCCCTACTGTATTACCCCAGCCGCCTATACCCTTTTACTGTTTCTTCGCCAACTCATCTCATCTCTCTGTCTCCCGACCTCTACCTTAGCCTCGCAACCCATACTCCCAATCCACCTCCCCTGTCGCACCTCCCCCTCTCCCCGTTGCATCGCAACACTCGACGCCGCGGCAACACCAGCCTCCTTCTCATCCCCTCTCCTCTCCCCGTCTCTTGCTGTAGCGACAGCATCGCCCACAGCAAGCCGTACCGCCTGCACCGCCCTACTGCAGTGCCCCCTTCGACCCTGCACCCTGCAGCTCGCCGCCTGTGCTGCGTGCTCCTCCCGAGCGCTAGTGCACCCATCCCCCTGCGCATTGTGTTTCCCTCCGGCGACCACATCAGCAGTGCCATCAGCCAGCAGCATCCCCTGGCCGCCGCTCCTCGTCCGCCGTGTCCCTTGGCCGCCACCGATAGCCTCCGAACCTTGGTGGGTGCTGTTTGTTGGGTTGTGATCACTTTGATCTGAGCCGTCGATCGTCTTTGATCGTGATTGATTGACCTCAGCCGTTCGATTTCCTCCCGATCGTGATGATCACCTTGATCTCCTCTAGATTGAGATCAGATCAATCAGATCAGATCTGGGCCTCTCGATCTCTTCATGATTCAGATCATCTTGATCATCACCATCAGAGCGTTCTCGATCGTCCATTGATCTAATCATCTTGATCTCTCGATCTGGGCCATCCGATCTCATCAGCCATCATCGGATCAACTTCATCATCATCATCAGATTGTGCATCCAGCCTTTCGATAATCTGATCTTGATCATCGAGATCTGTGCCCGGTCGTGATCATCGTGATCGTTTGCTCATCACCATGCTGCTGGGATTCCGATCCCGTTATTCTTCGCTTATTCAGATTATCTAACGTCGTCCTAAAGGCAAGTATCTTATTGTACAATTTATTGTTCTAGTACAAGCATTAATTGAAAATACTGTAAGTAGATTGTAAATGTGACTCCCCTTTGGCACATCGTTTGTTGATCTTATTTTGTTCCTTACCAATTCCATGATCTTAAGGGTCACAACCTCCCGTTGATACCTATTACACTTTGGTTTGCATCACATGTTAATTTAGACCCATATGAATAATAATTATAAGGTTTTTCATGCAAAAACTATCTTTGTTGCTGCTATTTCTGTCATTGCTTACTGTTTCAACCCCAATAACATCAGAATCTGTACTTAAGTCCTGAATATGAAACTTATCCCAGGTTTCTAGTTTACTAATCTTTTGACGGAATTGAATTTCGAGTTACAGTTTGTGAGATATCGCAGATTTACTGCTAATGTGTCTGTAATCGCAGATTCATAAAAACTGCTGCATCACTTTGTTTTACAATTAATTTAGCCTTGCTACCTGTAAGATAATGACTTGAAATTTTGCGTGCTGATACTAGACACCCTAGATAACATTTTCTAATTTTTTTGGAATTAATTAATTAAGTTTAAAACCTGTTTGATATGTATAAACTCGGTTTTACAAATTCTGGCTGAACACAAGTCCTGTGTAGTTTGCTGTTTTGACACCTGATGCTAAAACTTTTATGTAACTTATTTATATACGTTGGAACCGGACATGAGTCTAGTTTCTAGACCTTATGGCAAATCCACATTTTCTATCTTGTAGCAATGAGAATCGTAGTTTTGGTGCAGCAACGTCATGTGGTCCAGAATTGGAATTCTCGTAGTTCTTGATAATTTTAATTTGTGTTGACCCTCGAATATGCCTTCTAATTATATTAAAATTGTTCCATATTCTTGATCATGTTTACTTGACCTGTTTCACACACTTTCATGCTTGTTTAATGATAATAATAAATAATAAGCCGGGGTTTAAGGGAAAGACCATAGTAGTGGACAATATAGGTAAGTGTACTCGGAAGGGGGCCCGTATTTCCCAGTATTTGGTTCATGAACTTTTTGTATCTTGAGTGTATTCATGAGCCCACTACTTTGCTCATGAACTTGTTGTATCGTCAGAGCATTCATGAACCTACGGTTGGTTCTTGAACTTGTTAGTGCATTCACGAACTTGGTTCGTGAACTTGTTACATTATTTTTGTATTTATGAACCATGCTTGCTTGATACTTGATACTTGAGTACACCATCCTATAAAATCTACCACTAGGCCTAAACGTAACTGTTTGTAAGTAGCAACTATATGGTAAAAGTATGGACGCATGAAGTGCTACCTAGATAGAATTAAACATTAGACTTAAAAATAACTTGTCACTTGTACACACTTGATACCCTACTTGATACTTGTTATGTGATACTTGTTACTCAATACTTGTCACATGATACTTGATACAACTACATGCTTGTTGATTCTTGATTTTGATGATCACAACACAGTGCAACATGTGTCTATGTTATACAGCTAACATTGCAGGTTGTACTACAAAAGACTATTTTAGCTGAACAAATGAACAAGCTCAAAGGATACAGATAAAGACTTCATTCAAGACTTCACTCAAATACAAGACTCAAGACTCAAGACCTTAGCTCAATTATGTCAAAATTGTAGTGTCTTGTAAAAACATTGTATCTTACTTTTTGTTGAGTCTTAGTCTGATGTAAAGCCTTGTCACACACACACACACTCAAAATTTCATAATGTGTGTCTCTTAAAACCCCCCCAAAAAGAGTCAAAACAGTTTGAAGGAATTTAACTTTTGAGTATCAGTCGACTTAAGCCTCTGCCAGTCGACTGACAGTACAAAACTGTTTAAATTTATTCAAACTCTGATCAGTCGACTCATATGGCAATCCAGTCGACTGTTCGAAAGCTTTTGACCGTTTTCTGTTTTTCAAAATCGAATTTTTCAAACTCAAAAGCTTAGATCCGTTGGTTGACAGTTGGAGTAACTGTTTCCCAACGTCCAGGAGATCAAACTCTTTAAGTAGAGTTCAGATCTCACTGAAAAGACATACAGAACTTTCTTTGAAAATCCGAGCTTCCTTGAGAAAAATTCTAAGTGATATTTTTGAGAAATAAAGCTTTCAAAATCATACTCTCTGGTTCTCTACACTCAGTCCAGTATAGCAACGAATTCGCTCTGGACTGAGTATAGAAGTCGACCTTGTTTATTAGCCACGTGCATCAACACATACACCAACAAGGCTATAGGTTGACTATAAAGTATTTCTTGTTCTTTTGCTCTCGGTTGGAGAGTGTTTTTGACTCTAGGTTGTAGAGTCGGTTTGTTTCACTCTTGGTAGTAGAGTGGGTCTGCTTTCTCTGGTTGAGAGAAAGGACTACGGGTTAGACAAGGTTGTTGTCGTAACGTCGTAGGGTATTCTTGTAATCTTTTTTCAAGAATAGTGGAAATCTCAAGTGAGTTGCTTGGGGACTGGATGTAGGTCGGGAGGACCGAAACAGGATATATCTGGTGTACTCTGTGATTGATTGTCTTGATTTTGCATTTACTCTTGTTTATTTAAGTTCTGCAAAAAGTGTCTGGACAGTCGACTCCTTGCACTATCAGTTGACTGGTCAGTGTTGTTTTAGTTGTAGTTTCATTGTGTCTTCAGTCGACTATCTTATCCATCAGTCGACTGCACAGTGTTATTGTTTTTGCTTTATTTTGGTTATATCAGTCGACTGGTTCATAACCAAGTCGACTGCACCGAGAAAATTTCCGCAGTTTTTATTAAACACTATTCACCCCCCCCCCCTCTAGTGTTTGTTGTCTCGCCTACAGGATCCAACAATGCTCACTTGTTACATGTTCCACTACTTGTACTTGTTACCCAATCTTGTTACCTGAGTTGTCTTACTTGCTAGCTAGTCTTTATAACTCCACTACCTGTTGCATCCCTATTATATCGTGTTATACATTCTTGATTCCAGATCTCATTTCATATTTTCTTATATCTATTTTCATACCCTTGCTTGTACTACTTGTGGCCCTAACTTGCACTAAGGGCGTTTGTCTTGTTTTTCTCTATTTTTCTTTTTTATATATATATACAGACTTTGGAGATGAGTTGCCTATGAGAATTGGTGAGCAAATGTTTTAGGCTTCGCTTGGGGAAAAAGCTTGCTTTAATTATACTATATTTGAGTTATTTATTTCTGTTGTTACTTAAAACTTGTAACGGGCTTGTAGTCCCGAAGTTTTATCTTCTGATCCAGATCTGAAAATTATTTGAGATATTTATATTTTGTTTCAACTGTTTTCGGTTGATTAATAAATTATTCATGCATGCGTGGTTGTGTATATTTTGTTATATTCTTGTTATGATGTTGAGTCGATCCTACAGCTCATGAATGATGAAAATCATTTGCTGGGCTTTGTCACGTACTCGTATTCCGTATTACTTTTGGGAAGCGGGGCATGACAAGGTTTTTAGTGGTATCAGAGCCAGGTTTGACTAATGTGTTAGTTTGATTAATACATTAGACAGGCTTGACTCAGTCAGAATTAACTCATCATTAAACAGGTCATGCAACCACATGAATAATTTGATAATTAATATGGCTAAAAATAGGATTAAATCGGGACTGTTCAAATCGGACATGAATCTTAAACCTCAGGGGTAAAACGGTAATTTCACCTACAAAACGGGTCTGAAATGGGGACTGGATCTTTCTTCAAAGCCCAATAACCCATAAACAGACCTGTCTTACTGGGTATGGGTCTCAACCCGTTACAAACCAGTTCAAAAGGTTAAAGAAGAATTCAGATTCATAATTATCCCTAAAAGATGGTCTTAACCACTTCTATCCATCCACACCGGGAAGTAGAGATTTGTTCTTATCTCGAAACGGATCCCTAAGGCGACTATAAAAACCCCTCTTCCCCCACCATAAGAAGGTAATCAATCTTTTGCCTGTAAAAGCTCTTTCCATAATCTTTCTCATTACTGACAAGAGCGTCGGAGGGTGTGTCGCCGAGATCCATCCCGGTGTTTCGCACTTTTTGCAGGTTCACAGCAGTAGCAAGGAACCAAGTCAACACATTGGTGAAGGTCAACAAGTCAACGGGTTTGCCTTGTTCATTTTCTCAAGAATCCATGAATTCTATCTATTATCCCCACACTAGATTCAGCAGCAACAGATTGGCGCCGTCTGAGGGAAACGAAAGAGCAACCAACCTAACTTCATCAGTGAGATTAGTTTCAAGCCATGCATCCAAAAGAGAAGGGGAAGGCAGCGGTCTCCATCCGAAGAACCACTTCTCTTCCTCCTCCCCCTCCTCCAGCTCAAGGTGCTCCTCCTTAACAGGCCCCTCCAGGTTTTGGGGGGATGCCCAGGGGGGCTCTCATAGGAGTTGTCCAAAGCAACATCTTCCTCAGGACCATGTCGCGGTCCACAATCCTCCAGTTGACTCTATGGCTTCTCAAAGCCCTCCCGAGCGGGATCTCCGTCAAGTGATTGCCGACTGCCAAAGCGGGTCGACCTCCGAACTTGCCTGAATGGATGGCAAGCCCTTGGGGGAGTCCATCAACCTGAGCACCCAGGGGTCTCAAGAGTCCGGACCCCCCGCCGATCGAGGATCAGAAGATCCCCTCCCCCGAGGAGACGAAGAGAGTCCCCTCAGCGTCATCGGCAGAGAACTCATTCTCCAGTAAGCCGAGCCACACAGAAGGACCACCAAGCTGGAGAGGCACCAGTCACAAGGGCGGAGTTCCAAGATTTTCAAGAGGCTGTTCTACGGGCCCTCAACGCTGCTCCCAACCACGAGCAACAGGCACCTAGTCCTGAACCTGCCACAAGCTGTCACCACCGCACTCCTAGTCCCTTTTCGCATGGGAAAGAGTCTAGGGGCTCGGCAGGATATGACCGAAGGGAAGACTCGGTCTACCGCCGTCTCTACGAGATGGAGAGGCGCCTTGGCCAACTTGACAGAGAAGAGGAACAACAGACGAGGAATTTCGAGTCATACAATGGGGAGTCGGACCCCACCGACCACATTGAGAGTTTTAAAACTCTCATGATAATTCACCAGGCTTCGGATGTGCTCATTTGCAAGACCTTCCCTGCCACGCTGAAGGGGCCTGCGAGAGAATGGTACTGTCGACTCGCCCCGGCCTCCATCTTCTCATTCGATCAGTTCGAAGGGCTCTTCTTTAATCATTTCGTGAGCAGCCGCCGGGCCAAGAAAACAAATGTATCTTTGGTGACCCTCAACCAAAGAAAAGGTGAACGACTATGAGATTACGTTCGGTGCTTCACCGTTGAAGCCCAGTCTATAGCCTCCCTCAACCAATCAGTAGCCTCTGCGGCATTCGAGTGCAACCTCACCAACGCCGACCTCAAGACGTCCCTTGCCAAGAAGCCACTTCGAGACTTCTCAGAACTCTTGTTTAGGAGTGAGAAGTACATCCGAGTGGAAGAGGCTCTCAACCCCCCCACTCTCAGGAATCATCTTCCGGGAAGAAACAGAAGAATATGAGCGAAGAAGGATCCCAGAAACTCCAGAGGGATGACAACGGCCAACGCCGCCCAGCTCCTCGTTTTGAGAAGTGCACCCCCCTCAATTCTAGTATATTAGCGGTTCTTATGGAGGTGGACAAAGAAGGGCTACTCCGCGCTCCCCCTAGAATGAATACCCCCGGCAAGAAGAGAAACAGGGATAAGTGGTGCCGCTTTCATAAGGACCACGACCACGACACGGATGATTATCGGGCTCTCAAAGAGAAGATCGAAGAGCTCATACAGCGGGGACACCTGGACAAGTTCGTCCGAAGAGATGGGGCCGACCTTCCACCCCGAGGAGCCTACAAGCGAAGAGAGAGGTCTGCCGAGTTCCAAGATTCAGAACCTGGGGCCGTCCTCCACCTCTTCCAAGGGGTTCCAATGGGGGGAGAACCCAACTCCTCCCAAGAGGCCTTCACCCTATCGTAGAAGTAGGATCTCGGTTTTCAATAAGGCCGATGCTTGTAACCCGACCAATAGCATGTAATAATGGTTCGTCCCATCGAAACGGCAATTTAGTTTATTTCAATAAAACTTAAACTTTTGTCTATTATTGCACTTGCTTCATTTCTACTTCTCTAAGTCACTTTACGACTCGCTAAAATGGTGAGTTCGGAGTCCAGCTTGTCTTACAGGGCTACTCCTACAACATACTAAGCTCAAAAGACGAGTTCGGAGTTCAACACTTGGTTCGACGTTGCCTTAGCCGCTTGCAAACAAGCAAGTAGGGCCGCTCACCATTCGGAATTGCTTCTACAACTCGTTAACTCTCTCAATAACAAGTTTGGAGTCCAACACTTGGTTCAACGTTGCCTTAGCCGCTTGCAAATAAGCAAGTGCGGGGAAGCTCACCATTCGAAATTGCTCCCACAACTGTTGAACCTCTTCTCAACAAGTTCGGAGCAAAAAATCTCCCCTAGAGTTGCTCCTCAAACTTGTCTTCCAAACGGCTCTCTCCTAGAGCCAAGCTCTCCGCTCCGCTCGCCAACAGGGCGGACCTCTTCTCAACAAGTTCAGAGCTAAAGCTCTCCCCTAAAGTTGCTCCTCAAACTTATCTCCCAAACGGCTATCTCCTAGAGCCAAGCTCTCCGCTCCGCTTGCCAACAGGGCGGACCTCTTCTCAACAAGTTCGAAGCTAAAGCTCTCCCCTAGAGTTGCTTCTCAAACTTGTCTCCCAAATGGCTCTCTCCTAGAGCCAAGCTTTTCGCTCCGCTCGCCTCCAGGGTGAATCTCTTCTCAACAAGTTCGGAGCTAAAACTCTCCCCTAGAGTTGCTCCCCAAACTTGTCTCCCAAACGGTTCCCTCCTAGAGCCAAGCTCTTCGCTCCGCTCGCTCCCAGAATGGACCTCGTCACAACGAGTTCAGAGCACGTCTCTCCCCTAGAGTCGCTCCTCAAACTTGTCTCCCGAATGGCTCCCTCCTAGAGCCTGGGGGTGATTCTCCGTCCTACTCGCCTTCCGAGTGGTCCCCTTCTAAGCGAGTTCGGAGCTCAAAACTCTCCCTTAGAGTTGCTCCTCAAACTCGTCTCCCGAATGGGCCTTGCGAGAATCCTCCTAGCTCATCTCCTTAGCCTACAGGAGTGGAGCTCCTCTTCGAAGACTCTGGAGACCAAAGATATTCTCAACTTCACAGATCTTCAATTGTACGGTCCAGATTGCGCCACGTCACTTGGAATCCCAATCCGAGCTACCGACAGAAGCAAAGATATTGCGGGCCTATTCTGACCCTCAGTACGGGTGATTCTTCCACTCACTCCTAAAGAGAACTTGTAGATCTTCGAGTTAGCTTCGAAACGAGGGGTCACACGCTCCGATCGGACCTTCGTAGCACCGGGAAAGTGGATCGCAACACAGCTGCGCCGAGCGAGAAAATTGCAGCAAAACGCTCCGCTTTGTGATCCGCGCCATCTGATCGTGATCAACCGTCCAGATCTCGCCACGTACTTCTGATCTACAATCTGAGCAACTTGCATTCCGAGCTGTGTATGGAGAAAAACATCTTTCTCCTCGTGATTCGCACCAAGATCTTGATCAGACGGCTCAGATCTTGCCGTGTCGATCAAAATTATGTTTTTTTCGTGATCCACACCTTCGTGCCTCGTGATTCGCGCCATGATCATGATCAACCGTCCAGATTGAGATAGGTAGCTCGGATTTATACTGAGCTACCAAGCTGCAAAAATGGCAACAAATTTTCCTCAAAATTCGTGCTCAACCACCCTTGAATTCGCTGAACAAACGAACAAAAGAAGAAAGAGGGAGTCAATGGATCGGGTTCTGACCCGTTACCCAAAAGCAGACCCAAAGACCTCTCCTCTCTCCTAGGGGTGGGCATCGGTCGGTATCCGACCTAATATGGACCATCCACCACCGATGCAAAGAAGATCGGTTTTTTAATTTTCTCATCCGCAACCAATCCGAACCTTAATTGGATCGGTTTCCATCCAAGCCGATTAAGCTCGGTTTGGATTGGATTGGATGGTCGGTTTGGCGTGCTACTTTTCACCTTCAACATCATTCATAATTTTGTTGAAATTTAAAAGATCAGCTTCAATTAAACTTAAGAAACAACCTGCTATTTGTTATTCAGAAATTAATTTAAAATGAAGATTTATAAAACCACAAGTTGTTAATGAATTTTGCACTAATTGTTTGAGAAGATGACATTTAAATGAGTGAGATAAACTGCTTTTTCACTTGCATACTTCTGTAATCTTAGTTTATTATCATAAAAGAAACATCAATAACCATAGCTAATTGAATTTCAAGTGCAATAAAAAAAGGTTTAGAAAATAATTTCAGCTTGACTTGATTAAAGTAACTACTAAATGTTACATCAACTTTATGATTCTATTAAGTTGGGTCACACTGTAAATCAAGCATTTCTCAACAACATAACACATAGGATTATGGATAACCAAAAAATAGGTAAAACAACTGCTCGGTTTGTATTAAAGAAATTAAAAAATACTGTTTGTATCTCAAGGAAAATGAGAAATGACTATTTGTATATTCAAAAAATTAAAGGAGAACTATATTTTTTATGGACTTATGCATAGAGGTATGGTCGGTTCGGTTTCATCGGTTATTTGAAAGCCTCATCCAACAACCGAACAGGTCCAATTGGTTATTGAAGATCAAGAACCGATCCAATCCAAACCCCCAATTGGTTCGGTTAAAAACCGATCGGTTCGGATTAGATTGGTTCAGATTGGTCGGTTTGGATAATAGTTGTCCACCCCTACTCTCTCCTCCCTTTCTTCTCCTTCGACTTTTAGCGCCAAAAACCAAGAGAACAAAAACCCAACTCCCCTTCTTCCTCTGTTTACTGCTTCTCCATCAGTTTTTCACGCCGAAAGCTCGACTTGAGCTTCTTCAACCACCGAAGCTCCTCGCCGAGCTACACGCCGCCGTCGCCAAGCTCCGACAAGCTCCTCCACCAATGCCGAACTCCTTCATCGAGTTCCCCCCGAGCTCCACGTTCAACGAACTCCACCATGGCCTCGCCGAACCCATCACCGAGCTCGAGCTCCACAAGCACCTCCACCAATGCCGAGCTTATCATCACCGAACTCAAAGCTCCTCTTCCTCGCCGAGCGCCTCCAGCGCCGAACTCCTCGCCAAGCTTGTTACCGAGCTCAAGGCCTCCACCACCGAGCTCCATCTCCACTGCCGAGCTCATCGTCGCTGAGCTCACAAGCTTTGAACCCACTGCGAGCTCACCTCACCATCTCCGAGCTTTTCTCTGCACACCCTCCTCGTCGAGCTCCTTCCTCGACGAACCCACCAAAGAGCTCCACTCCCCCCGTCCTCATCGAGCTCGTTCACCAAAGTCACCGTCCATGCTTTACCCCACTATCGAGTGCCAAAACCTCCTTCGAAGCCTCCTCCAACGAGCTAAGCCATGGCCGATCGAGGCACCTTCAGTGACGAGCTTGGCCCCATCTTCTTCACGAGCTCCATCTCCAACGTCGAGCTCCCCATGCCGAGCTCAACCCCTCAAGCTCGCCTTCAACCTCTGCTCCTCACCAAGCTCTGAACTCGTCGCCTTCGAGCTCCAACTCCCACCGAGTTCGGCGTCATCCTCACCCTCGCTGAACTCGGGTGGCAACCGAGCTCCCCTCTTCCTCTCATGGTTTCGAACCCATCGCCGAACTCCTAAGCTCGCATCCTCGTTCGCCTGAGCTCGCCCATGCCTCTGAGTTCTCGAGCCGCTGCCACTTCGAGGACGAAGACGAAGGAGAAAAGAGAAGAAGACGAAGAAGAAGAAAAGAAGACGAGAACGAGCAAGAAAAGAAAAAGGAAAAAAATGTGCCACGTGGTGGTCAATGCCAGCGTTGACCGCGCCACGTAGCGTCTCCTGGTGGGTCGACAATGTCTGCCGAGCAAAACGGGTTCCAAGCTGCAAATTGGGGAAAACGCCCTGCTTTGAGATGCGTGTGCTCTAATCGTGATCAACGCACATGATTGCACCACGTGTCCAGGTATTAATTTATTTATTTATTTATTTGAATTAATTATTTAAAAAATTCGAAAAAATTAATTAAAAAATTCTTAAAATAATTATTAATTCGAAAAATTATTTTAAAATTCTAAAAATAATAATTATTAAATTAGAATAATCAATTAAAATTTTCGATAATTAATTATTTAATTCGGAAATTGAATAAAAAATTCAAAAAAAAATGATGAAAATTTTAGAAAAATCTGGTAAAATTACAAAAAAAAACCAGAAAATTCGGAGGATATTTTTGAGTATTTTAAAAGCCCAGAATAACACCGTTACACCCCGAGCAAGATCCGAACTCCCTTAAGAACACTGATAAAATTCCGTACGCCATTAGAACAACAAAACTACTCCTCAAAGACTGTAGAACTCAGGCTCTAGGAGTGGGGGGCTTGTGATATGGCTAAAAATGGGATTAAATTGGGACCATTCAAATCGGACATGAATCTTAAAGCTCAGGGGTAAAACGGTAATTTCACCTACAAAATGGGTTTGAAATGGGGACTGGGTCTTTCTTCAAAGCCTAATAACCCATAAACGGATCTGTCTTACTGGGTACGGGTCTCAACCCGTTACAAACCAATTCAGAAGGATAAAGAAGAATTCAGATTCATAATTATCCCTAAGATGTGGTCTTAACCACTTCTATCCATCCACACCGGAAAGTAGAGATTTGTTCTTATCTTTAAACGGATCCCTAAGGCAACTATAAAAACCCCTCTTCCCCCACCATAAGAAGGTAATCAATCTTTTGCCAGTAAAAGCTTTTTCCATAATCTTTCTGATTACTGACAAGAGCGTCGGAGGGTGCATCACCGTGATCCTTCCCGGTGTTTCGTACTTTTTGCAGGTTCGCAGCAGCAGCAAGGAACCAAGTCAACACATTGGTGAAGGTCAACAGGTCAACAAGTTTGCCTTGTTCGTTTTCTCAAGAATCCACAAATTCTATCTATTGCCCCCACACCAGATTCAGTGGCAATAATAATCAACTCGATCTGGACACTAGTCTTATTCCATTCATTTTGATCCCTTCATATTCAATTCTTAGATTCCTTGTTTTATTCCGTCTTTTTCAGTCGTCCTGAATTGTTGATTCTATATTGGGTATAAATTCATTCATTCCGTACCCATATTCTTTTGATTTCGGTGCAAGCAACCTCTTATTTCTGCTTGCCTTATTGATCCCTTCTTATTTCAGCTCGTGTGTCATTCATTACTTTCTGAGCCTTGCATTCATCTTCGTCGTTGATTCATATTGAGTATCATACTAGTTGTTTCTTCCTTATCTTGTTCTCCTCAAATTCCGGTACTATCTATTCTTTTCTTCCCGCTTGGTTCGTCAATCGGCATCGGTGGATCTTCAACGACATGTTAGAGGCTTATTTAATTCCTACGTTACTGTATATTTTTATGATATATTTATTGTGTAAAATTGCTACACTGCATATTTATTTTCTCATTCACATTTGCATTGTGCTTATGCATGTATTTCATTCCATTTTCTCCCCACTTTTATAAATCATTTTTACTACTACTCTTTTGTACTATTGTGTTTGATATTTATAATCTATACATCTATTTTGATATTCCATTGTGTGACTTTCAACTCCATTTCTTAATTTTCTACTATTTTTATATCACAAATTTCAAAACATAATATCATACTTAAATTAAATGTCCCATATCCCTGTGCATATGGAAGGTTACATCTTCCATTTCACTATTTCGGTGCAACCTAATGTCGAGATAGAAAATATGCAACTCGATGTCAATACAGGCAAATCGCAACTGGATGTCGGGAGGCAAAATGTGCAACCGAATATCCAGACGCCAACCTGCAACCTGATGTCGTGAAGGTAAACATGCAACTTGATGTTAATTTGTCAAGATTTTCTACCTATCTGCTAATTGATATTTTAAGACTTTTTACTTATATAATGAAACTAATGGTAAAGAAATATTTTATTTATGACATTTTCTTTATACAATTACACTTTATGTTTTCATATAATTTGAACTAGTATAGTTGATTTTACTCTATTTTGTGTTTACAATTTTTTTTTTTACATTTATGTTAAGATTGAGTACATCAACTATGGTCTAAGTTTTCGTTCCTTTATGAATTACTATTTATTGCTACCGTTTTTCAATTCTTTAACATTTTAGATTTCTCACTTACTTTTGTTTCCACGTCATAATTGATGATTTGACGCGTACTTTTGTAATATTTAATGAACTCCTTTTAAGTCTTCTTGCATATATATATATTTTGGTCTATTTTTGCTCGTTACCCTTTAATGTGTTTTTTCAGTATTGATTATAATGTCAACATTCACAAATTATTATATGTCTTTTATATTCATTGTTATTAATATTTTCTTTACTTAGCTAAATTTGTTCGTATTTCTATGTATCTTGACTGGTTATTTTCCCAAAACTATTTTTTTTATATCACCTTTAAAGTTTACGTTCCTTTGTTATTTGCATGGTTATCAACCTTTTTATATTTGGGTTTTATCTCTTCACTTTTGAATTCTTATTCTATGTGAATAGTCTTCCTATTTTCTTACGATTGGGGATTAATGGTGTATTTTGACTTCACTTTCCATTTATAATTGATCGACTATATATATTCCTGTTTGATTTATTTATAGAGTTGATAAGCCAAATTCTTATTTTGTTTTATAATGTTATTATTATTAATGCTATGGTTTTCGTTATTTGGTATCATTATTATTATTGAGATTACCATTGCTATTATTATTGTTGTTTTCATTATTTTATTATTGTTATTAATATTGAATTACCTTCATAGAAGAAGAAAAAAATGTTGAACCCAAAATTATAGTCTGTCTTGCATTATTATTCTTACTAGTATTGTTAATATATATATTTTTATTGTTATTATTATTATTGTTATTATTATTATTGTTATTATTATTATTATTATTATTACTATTGCATTATTTTTATGAATATATTGAATCCTATCATGTCATGTATGTATTATCATTATTATTAGTATGGTTAACATTTTTAATTGTATTATTATACTATTACCAGTATGATTATGACGATTTTTATTACTGTTATTATTATTGCTATTATTATTTTTATTATTATTGATATTATTATTTTTATTATTAAGATTTTTTGTTATTATTTTTTTTGTTAAAGCCCATTATTTATTTCTGTTGCTACTTAAAACTTGTAACGGGCTTATAGTCCCGAAGTTTTATCTTTTGATCTAAATCTGAAAATTATTTGGGATATTTATATTTTATATTTTGTTTCAACTGTTTTCTGTTGATTAATAAATTATTCATGCATGCGTGGTTGTGTATAGTTTGTTATATTCTTGTTATGATGCTGAATCAATCCTACAGCTCATGAATGATGAAAATCATTCGCTGGGCTTTGTCACGTACTCGTATTTTGTATTTCTTTTGGGAAGCGGAGCGTGACAAGGATGGTGACGGCTGATGGGTAAAAGGGTGTTGGATTTTTGGTTTGTTATAGGGTTGCGGGTAGGAGTATAGGTAAACAGGTTAAAGGGTTTTAATGGGTTATTGGGTTCAAATAAATAAGATAGAGTTAAGAGAAGAAAAAAAAAAACAATAGATCCAAATAATGAGGTGAGCAAAAATGGATGAAGGAAATTGGGCAGGAACAAATAAAATAAAGAGGATAAAAAAATAGCTCGATCAAATAGAGACGAAACAATGGCGGACAATAAAATCAAGAACTCAAATAAGAAGACGACAAATCAAATAAATGGATATATATTGAAAAAGAAGATCTAATACACGGTCCAAAAAGAGATTCAACGAGAATAATAATAAAAAAAAAACTACACCCTAAAATACAGAAATGGAAAACAGGGGTTACAAACACTAACATTACTAAACACTAGAGTTTCTTCGACATCGGATTGGTGGGTAGGAGTGAACAGCATACCAATATTGTGTGTAACATGTCATTGGATAGATTTCGATTGGCTACTTTAAAAAAATAATAATTTCATTCGGATTTGTTAAGTACCCACATAAGGGTGAAATAATTGCCACACACATCATGGAAGCATGTATTAATTTCATTATTTTTTATAAAATTTTTGCTATTGATTTTGATAATGCCTCTAACAATACTAAGGCAATCGCTAGTTTGAAAATTTCATTAAATTCTATAGAACCAGAAAATTTTTATGTTAGGTATGCTTGCCATATTTTAAATCTTTGTGTACAGGATGCACTAAAATATGAACACGATAAAATTGAGACAATATAAAATTGTATTCATTTTATTACGTTGAGTAGTCTAATATATCAAGCTTTTCATGATTGGTGTCAACTTAGGGGAGAATGTAATTAAACAATTTTTTCTAAAGATATTAGACATCATTGAAATTCTACTTATGATCTATAGGTGTTGTTCTTCACTATCGTTTTAATCTTAGAAAATTTTGTATTGCAGTGGGTATGTAAGATTAGATGTTAGATGATGATTTTTTTTATTTTTTGCCGATAGTTTGTATAAATTTTTAGAACCTTTTAATGATTCTAATTTACAATCTTAAAAACATATTCATCTACATCTAATGGTATTTTACTTGCAATTGTCACTATGATGACAACAATTAAAGATTTGATAAATGACCATTTTATTGGAGAAATGGTTTATGCCGCTTATATTAAAATTTTTAAATATTTTTATTCAGTTCCTATGTTATATTGTGTTGCTAGTGTATTGAATCTCATGATTAAGTTAGAGGGCAAAAAAAAATTAATTGAGATTTTTTATACTTATGCTCTACACGATGAAGTACAAGATTTTGATCATATTGTTTTCACTACAAATTTTGAGCATGTTTTGACTAGTTTATATGATAGTTACGATAGACTTTTATTCATCTAACACTACACAAACACAAAATGTTAGTTCTTCTTCTATATTATCGAAGGGAAGGGGTCTTGCATCGAGTAGTGTTTTAAATCTCATAAAATCAAAAAAACCAAGAACCAATTCACCAAATGAGTTGAATTGGGATAATCCATAACCTCTCATTGATGATGTAGTAGATGTGTTTTGTTTTTGGAAAACCAATGAAAATATTTTTACTATTCTTCCTCGTATGGCTAAAGATTTGCTACATACTGGTGTCAACCGTTGCATCGAAAAGTGTTTTTTTCTCTTGGTGACAGGATTATGAGCCGAAATAGGAATCGCTTGACATCAAAGAAGTTGGAGATGTTAGTATGCACCGAAGATTTGATGAAAGCAAATGAGAGGACCCAAGATTTACATGAAGCACACAATGGACCAACAAATAGTAACGAATGAACATCTAGTACAATGAAGTTTGGATAATGTATTATAAATAATTGGAAAATTTAGAGGGATAAGATTCTATATTTAGGTTAAGTAGAAGTGCATGATAATAGTCCACTACCTTCTCCTCAATCTAAATAGATGTCATCTCGATCTCTAAATACAAATGTTTTCCTCATATTGTAATTTGATAAAATTTGTATGAAATATTACTAATCTATTTGATTTTATATTAAACTTTGTAATTCATAAAAAAAAAAATTAATATGTGAATATCTCTTTTATCTATAGGTTCTTGACAATTCTGAACAATTTTTCTTCTCCTTTGTCTTTGTAAAAAAACCACTTAAAAAAAAAATCTACCTCAGCCCCGGTCCCCGAGCTAGGAGCCAGGTTTGGGCCGGCATTTCCCGGCCGAGGCCCGGGCCGGGCCGGTCCGCCACTCCTCCCAGCTCGGCCCCGGCCCGCAAGGCCCAAATGTCACCCCCTAAGTTTCGGATTTGTGTGAAATTATCTCAACTACCTGCCCTACCCGACCATATGACACCCCTACAAAAAAAAATCCTTTAGCTCTCAAACTTTTATGCCTCGTTCGATGGTGAGAAAACAGATTTTGGTTTTATCTTCCAAGATCAAAATAGTAAAGCTTCGATGGAGGGGGTAAGTTAGGTTACAACTATATCCATAAATGTTGTTCAAAGGAGGGGTTTGTGGAAAGATTTATGCGAGTTATAATAAAATCTTGTATTGTCTCTTATTAAATCATATTTCAGATATTTCTCTCCCTGATTAGGTTCGCCTAATCGGAAAAAAAATGTACATTTGGTAATCTACTTTTATGCTAGTTGTTCAACGTATCGCGTTGTCGCATCTCTCTTACACCCGCTGAATCACAACGTCGAATTTTCTAACACTAACAATAACAGTACATAACTCCCAAAATAATATTATAATATATATTTTTAATAGATTATGTACATTTATTGTGGACTAGATTTGCCCGTGGGCACGTGCCTACGGCACGTCTTCGAAACGATAAAACAACAATTATGTAGCTCAAGTTTGAATAGTAAAACAATAATTAGTTGTAAATAAAAGTCCATGTTTCCATTAGTATATGTTGAAAAATAATTATAAATGGGGGTATAAAATCCAACTTCTTAGAACTCTGAGTGTGGAAAATGATGAAATTTAACTGTTGATGAAATATTTGCTATTTTCAATGTAACATGAGCAGTAAAAAAATGCATAAAAGTCTGAAAATTTACAAACTTGAAATCTGAAAATATAAATTTCTTAGTAATTAAATAGAGAGAGAATAAGTGAGAGAGAGAGAGAGAGAGAGAGAGAAATAAACAAATAAATAAATAAAGGAGTTGTTTTGGGGGATTTGAATTTGAGTTTTGGGGGGAAACTTTTGGACGGGAAAATATATTTTGTGAGGTTAAATATGGACCATTGATTTCAACATTATTGAATGAGAGCCACTTGATATTTTTCTTTGTGTTTTATTATATAGATTACGTACTGCTTTAGGGGTTTGTAACGGTATTGAAAAGGTCAAAGGACATAATTCAAAGTCAATGTTAAACCAGGGGCTTACACTATATTTACCTAAATATGAATTACACGCTATAAGAGCATCTGTAGTCGTTTGCTAAATATGCATAATATGCATATTTGACTGAAAACGGAGCTGCAGTCGTTGGCCAAATATGCATATTTGGCTGCAGTAGATTGCCATAAATGAGAGGCGATTTGAGAATTATCCATATATGAGAGACGGCACTTCAAGTGCCGTCCCAAAAAAAAAATTAATTTTTTAATTGTCGGACGGCACTACAAGTGCCGTCGCTCAAAAAAAAAAATTTAATTTTCCCAATTAAAAAAACCCAAAAATACAAAATTTCTCGGACGACACTTCGAGTGTCGTCTCTTTCCTTCCCCTTTTGTCGAACGGCACTTCATGTGTCGTCCCAGCCTTGTAGGGGTTATTTGAAATTTTGTTTTTTTTTTGCAATTTCTGAAATGTTTTTGTAATTTTTTCGTAATTTCTTAAATGTTTTTGTAATTTTTTGTAATTTTTGAAATGTTTTTGTAATTTTTTATTATTTTTTTATAATTTTTTATTTGCACTTCGAGGACGAATTTTTTCTCTCGAACGACACTGAAAGTGCCATCGCACCTCTTATAAAAATAACAAATCAACAACTGCAGTAAAACATAATTTTATTATATTCATTTATTTATTTATACATATTTTGACCTTCAACCTTCAATGTTTGTGGATGCTCTAATGTAAGAGAATGAGTAATGTTATTTGTACTCAATTTATACTCAATTAATTCTATGTAGCAGACGATTTGGCACTTTAATTGATTAGAATGATGCCAACTCATCATCCTCATTTAAAGCCGATTTTTTTATATATCACAAAAAAAAAACAAAAAAACAAAAAAAAACAAAAACTTAAGATGTTCATCTTCATTTCTCTCTCTCTCTCTCTCCTCCACCTCCTCCTCCCTCCTCCCTCCTCCCTCCTGGCACCACCAAGCCCAGCGACTGTGCCCACACCTCTTTCTCCTCCTTCACTACCGCCTCCTCTTCCTCTTCCTCCTTCTCCCCAGTTCCTATCTCCTCTTCCTTTCTACTTCACAGTCACATCCACCTCATCCTCAATCACCATTTCACCCACCCAACCTAGACCACAATCGCAATACAGTTTTTGATTTAAATCTTAAAAAGTTGATCATCATTAAGTTTTGACCTATATTCTTAAATTAAACTTGAAAACCCCTTCGAATAGAATTTACAATAAACTCATTTTCAAATCTCCCCCAGTGTTGAAATTTTAATCTTTCTTTTCCTTTTTAGAATCCTACCTTTGATTCTCATTGATGACGTTGGGGATTGTCCTGGCGAGGATGGTGGGTTTAATGGTGGTCATGGCCATTGTTGGTGGGGATGATGGTTGTGTTGGCAATGATGGTTAGGCTGATGGAGGTGGTAGGCAACGTGGGTGGCGATGAAGGCAATTGTGGTTGAGGAAGAGGCGGTGGTGGGTGGTGCCAAGCAGTGACGGAGCTAGACAAATCGAAATGGGGATCTCAATTTTTTTTCAGCATCATCATGATTGTTACCGAAAATTTCTTACTTTATTTTTTTTTTGAAAAATCAAAATAATTCGATCAAATATAATCATAAAATTCATAAATTTGTAAACCAAACGAAATATCACATATGAAAATGATAAAATAATAAGAAAATATTTCGCTAGTAAAAAAATAACAAACTACATCAATATCTGCAAATAAATAGCATTTCAATATTTATTTAGGACTAAATTGTAAAAACGGAAAGATGAATCTCGAAGGTTATCGGAGAATGGCGAAGAGGCGTCAGATCGGAGGGCGAAGAAAAGTTGGGGTGACCGGGGGTGAGTGAAAGAGCGTAGGAAGGCCTTTAGTACAAATATGAGAGAAGCTTAGCTGCTTGGGTACAGATGAAAGAAATTGTGTAATAGAGAGAGCATGAGAGAATGAGAGAGATTGAATGCGAGAGGCATGAGAGAGAGAGAGAGAATGAGAGAATGAAGGAGGCACAGATTAGGGAGATTGTGAGATTGAGAGATAAGCTTAATAGATGGGTCGGCCGTTTGGGCAAATAAAAATTCGGGTATATATAAGAGAGATTTTACAAAAAATTTGGGGCCTCAGTTGTCCCCCCAACTCTATACCTGCCTCTGCCCTGGTGCCAAGGTGAAAGCAGGAGGTGCTACACAGAGAGAGAAAGAGAGATGAAGAATTTGGATCCTCTCCTATAAAAAAGTATAGGAGAGTCCAATAGATTTTCCTCAGCCGTCCAGCATAGCTGAGACTCTGGTGGACAGTTGTGATTTCATATCAACAAAATCGGTGCCTTTTAACGCACATTGCACAGGTAATATATCAGTTTTCTCTTTCCCTTCTTATTCCTTGCACCTCGATGCCTCATCCCTGCCACCATTGAACGCCAACAACTCCGCCCACCTATCCCACCAATCCATGCATCAGCGGTGCAAAATAAGATATTTCTTGAACTAAAAAACGTATAACATGTTTTCCCCCTAAATAAAAGCTTATTTATCAAACCCTTGCTTTCTAAAACTGGTTGTGAATTTGTCATCTAATGGCTATCTTTAGTATTAGTAATGGGCTCTAGGGGTGGCATTCGGGTTGACTGGGCAAGGTCAGGTTGGACCCGCACAGGTTACAGCCAATTTAGAGCGGGTTCGGGTCGGTTCGCGGGGTTAACCGGGTCGGGCCGGGCTTGGTTCGAAATCCAAAATTTCGACCCGGTCGACCAATGAACCCATTCTGGTCGAACCCGTTTCAGGTCGGTTCGGGTCGCAGGTTTGCCTGGTTAATATTTGGAAAAAAAAAACTTTAAAATTTTTTTTAAAATTTTTTTTACAACTTCACTTAAATTTTTTTTTACAACAAGTATAACTTTATAAGAGTGAAAATATGCATATATTATTCATTTCAACTACTATGAATTTCTTACAAGTTTTTACATATAAATACAAGTAATAGAAACTCATAAAGAACATACAATATTTCTTGTTTTACAATTTTACATTTACTAATACTAATTTAAGAACCCGTGAGTTTCTCTCTCTAGAAAATTCTAAGAGAGAAACTAGATCTAAAAAAGAACCCCCAAAAAACCCTAAATCTAAACTCCTAAGGGCAGCGGCGGCTAGCCCTCAGCGCCCCCCCCCCCCTCGTCCCCCCTGACCATTTCTCCACCTCCGCTGTGACCCATCCTCCCTTCCTTTGTGGCGTTGAAGACGAAGTTCCTTCGCGTTGACGGAGCTCCACGGCGTCCCTCCCCTGACGAAGTCATCGACGCCCAAACGCTCTCGCCTCCCCAGATTGCGGTTCTCGTCTCCTAAGGTCGCGGAGCGACTATGTTACGCCAGAGCATCTTCTCGCACCTGTTGTCGTGAATGCCATGGATCTGGGGATGGGGTCGCGATCGCCCTGGTCCTGGCCGATGGCTAGGTCCGCCGCACTACCCCCCCTGCCTGCCTCACATCGCTCCCGACGACGACCTAGATCTCAAGTGTGTGAGGTCGGTGGTTCGGCATGGGGCCCGTGGGCCAGGCTGGTGGTTGCTTGCTGTGGGAGGTAGGGACTGTGTAGCACGTTGTATTGCACGATTATGGAGCTTGGGCCCAAAGATGGGGTCCCTCTATGATGCGCGCTCACTTGTTTGGGTGTCCAACGAGGCCGCCGATGCAGTCTTGACAGCACCTACAATCAGGCAATTGAGCTTCCTCCAGCTTAGGCCACTTTCTCGTAACAGCGTCACCGCTTTTCTCGATGGGAGTAAGAGTCGAGATGAGTCTGTGTGGTGAGAAATCGCCTGATAGAGAAAGAGCGTGAGAGAGGTGAAGGTATCCTCTCCACAGCTCTCTCCTAGAGCGTGATTTTTGGTGCAGTAAGCGAGATAGTTGTTTGGTAAGAAATTTCCTGAGAAAGCACAATCGTGGAAGAGGTGAAGGTATCCGCTTCACGGCTATCTCTTTTGGTAGTAGTTGTGGGAGCTGTTGGCACGTTTGTAGGATGAGTGGTGGAGATGGTGAGAGGGTGCGGTTGCTGTGCATGTGTCGTGGTGTCGTAAGTCGGCCTGCAGGGCTTGGGCCCAAAGATGGGGTCCCCCTAACGAGGAGAAGGTAGGGATTGGCTGGTGATAAAATCCTACCAGACTAGTTTTAGGTGGGTGTGCATGTGCGGTGGAGGCAGTGTACGAAGCTAAACTGACGTACATACAATTTTGTTGGATCGAGCTTGTTTGTCGGCCCACCCTCCAGGGTTGTTGGAGGGATTTGTTGTTTGTACGGGTCATGTTGCTTCATGTATGTGTTATTTCCTGTCTGTAGGTTGTAATCTGGCACAGTTCGCTGGGTTTATATCATTAATTTCTTATTAATGAAACAGGGTGGCCATACTCCACCTTTTTCTTTTTTTTTAATTATTTATTTTTATTTATTTTTTATTTTACATTTACTAGTTGAAAATTGCCAAGCACCAAGTGCACGTGGCTTGGTGCATGTACAAATTGAATATTTTAACAACGTTTTATTTTGTTGAGAAAGTCAATCATTGAAGTAATTTCATTAAGAACTAAAGTGAATATATAGTATAATCACTATATATTAATTATGTCCTCAAAATATTTAAAATTTTAAAACTAAAGACTCTAAATATTATCATGAACAAACAAAATAACATGTACATAATAGTTTCATCTAGAATATAAAGATATAAAAAGAAAGATATTAAAAAAAAAGAACAAATTAGTAAATCCTTAATTGATATCATTGTAATTTTCGTAAGATCAATCATCATTTTCTACTCTTACTTTTTGAACTTAAAACTACTCGTAAATTCTTATTCATCATTTTTTTTAAATTTTGCATCCAGTCAATGCTATTGCAATTGTTTTTCCATAACCGAAATCTTGTGATTTAATCAAAAAAATACTCATCTCCAATACATTTCTTTGTCATTCTGTTAAAATTTTCAACATTTTTTTTCTACATATAGAATTAAGTAATTAGTTCTTGATTATTTTTAACATTATGAGAATAACATATTATCCCTTATTCTTTATATGTTCTAGGACTTTCGCGGAACAACTGATAATGCGCCTTGCTTCCTTATCAAATAAATTCAATTCTGCCTCTGCACTTGTATACAGAACAACTGATAATGCACCTTGCTTCATCATCAAATAAAGTCAATTCTGCCTCTGCACTTGTATAATTTATTGTGATTTTGAATACATATCTGAAATAATTTATTCTTAATTAAATTATATATATATATATATATATATATATATATATATATATATATATATATATATATGATTAAAGAATGGAAGAATGAAAAACTAACAATATGGTGTTTTGTATAACTTAGCTCATATTAAACATTATTCTTTTTACATTTTCGATCGACAATAAACTTCATTATTTTCAACACTGACTTTTGTTGAACAGGCTTTGCATGCAAGGTACCATGCATCTCTAACATCTTTGACACTTTTGATCAAAACTTTGCAACAATAGTATTTTTCCTTGAAATATTAAATAAAATTAGAAGTCAACAAAATATTCCTAAACATACAGAGAACTGGACAAAATATTAAGCACAAGCAATGCAAAAAGACAGAATTATTTTAAATACTGAATTTAAAAAGATAATTTAATTATTTATAATACCTCAGAAGAATGCTTGTCTGCACAATGGTGAATGTCAATTCTTCCGCATCCATTACTTTTTAAATAAAATTTTATTACAGTTTATCTTGAAACTAAGAAACAAATTATGATAAATGATACTTCAAAAGGCAACAATTATACAATTACTATACAAAATAATTATATCATTCTCGAATTTGATTTGTTTCTTGTTCATATGGATTTATCTCCATTGTAGTGTTGTTTGTTGATGTAAGAGAGAACCTTTTAAAACATTCAATAAAATAAATATAAAAAAATATAGTAAATAGCATTATTAATTTCACTATATATAATTACCTCCAAATTTTGAGGTTTTTATAGAGGTAATTGCAATAATTGGTAAGTTGGATGATAATTCTTTTAAGGCTTTTTCTTCCTTGATTGTTAGTTCTCTCCATAAAGTAAGTAAGATTGGTTTTGACCTTAAATTAAATAAAAGAAAATGAATTCCAAAAAAATTTTGTAAATTATTATACAATTTAATTAATCGATATTACCTAAATCTGGCAACAGTAAGATTTTGCTTCTCTACTTCATTACCAAATTTTGAGTCTACCTTCTCTACATCTCCTGTATTAATTACTGCTAAACAAATATCTGTAGTTCACTGCAATTGGTATTTGATATCTTATATCAATAATAGTCAATTTGATATATAATGAAAAATGAGTAGCATAATTTTTTTTAACCTTTAAAGCCAATAGAAGATGTATTCATAATTAGTCTGCAGTTGCAAATTGTACTTATCCTTATCAATGATGAGATCTTTCTCAACTTCTTCTACAACACTTCCTAACTTCAAAATGATGTCAAATTTATCGTGCATTGGATTATATCTTTTGTCGACGTTTTCAGTAGTCCATTAGAAATTAAGTAAGTTTATGCCTCTCAAGCGTATGTTGGAACGCTTCTAGCACTTCATTAAACATTATAGACAATATATATAACACCTCGAATTTGCAAAATACCAAAAATACTCATTTTTTAATATTTCTTGAGTGGTGATAATTTTATTTGGTGTATTTTTATTTTAACTATTGATATTTGTGTTTGGATTCGTGTTCGATTGGTATTATTGAGATGTGAGAGCTCAGAGTTGAGAGCTCAGAGTTGAAATTTATATGAAGAAATATGGTTTATTTTTATTTTATAAGTTTGGTGGATTAATACGAGATAATTTTGATGTATTTTTGTATTATTCGTATTATTAAAGAAAGAGTTGGGGTTTATTTGAATTATTTTGGGGATTTGGGGGCTAATTTGCAAATATTCCTTTATAATATATATTTATATTATTAAATATTTTCCAAAACCCCTTCCCCATCCCAAATCCTTCTTCTTTCTTTCTTTTTCCTTCTGATCCCGATCGAACCCATCAGCCGAAAGAACCCATCGGCCGGTACTGTTCCCCGGCCAAATCCATTTCTTTTCTTTGTCATCTTCAAATCAATTCGGGGGGATAGCTAATTGGAGGGTCCTCTACGTCGTGGCGGAGTCTGTTTTTCGAAAGGATTTCGAAAAGGTAAACCCTAGATTTTATTTTTGTATAAAATTTAGTGTGGTAAATTTATATTAAGTAAGAGAATTATGGTAGGGAGATTAGGAGGTGTTGGGCATTGTAGAGGCAAGAGATTAGCAAATTATTGGGGATTTTGCAAGTTGTTAATAAATTAGGGTTTTGGGTTTGTAAAAGAAAATTGTATATGCGAAAATCATTTCTTTTATAGTAGTAGAATTTTAGTAGAACTATTATAATAAGTTGGGGGTGGTTTTGGTAATTGTTTAGGGGAAAACATTACGTGGGAATTTAAATATTACGTGCAATGCACGTGTGCATCCCAGACGTTCGATAAAACGCCTGAGTGATATTAGAAATAGTGTTATTATTTTATGTGATTGATTTGAATGATTTGAGCCTTAATTGTGTTGAAATTTGATAATAGGCTATGTTAGCAAATTTGGATGTGGAACGGCATGCTGGCGCATCGGGTCTTCACGGGATGCTATGTGAGTATGATCTTTTTATTTTATATGCATAATGTGCTATGATTGATTTTAAAATATGGTTTGGTGTGTGATGTGTGAAGTGTATTGAGTATGGAAAAGTTTATAAGTAGAATACGGAGTAAATTATGAGGTGTAAGAAATAAGTATATATATATGGGAGTGTGTTGTTGCTTGTAGATAAATATTTATATGCTTCGGGTTGTAATGAGTAGATTTATGTATGTGAATGTATGGGGATGTGTGATGTGTGATCTCATGATTGATGTGATGAGGTGGAACGCATGGCGTATATGATATGAGTCATATGGTGTATGTGTGATATGCGGGTGATAAATTGGGAATTTTATGTGATATTGTGATGTGAAATGAATATGGTGTGTGTGATGGGTGAGTGGAAAATGAACAGTTTATATGATAGCAGTGAGATTAATGGCTTGTGCATGTTTATGAATTTCATGGAATTTATATGCTTTAATGTTATGTTATAACGGTGAAATTAGATTATAAAGGAGTTATATTGTAAATGAGTTATTTGATAAAGGAGCTATACTGTAAAGGAGATATACCGGGATATGTTATAAAGGAGAGATATATGTATGGAGAAATATTATAAAGGAGATTTATTATAAATGAATATATGGAGATATTTTATTAAAGGAGTTATTCTATTAAAGGAGTTATATTAAATGAGTTGTTATGTTATAAAGGAGTTATTATAAAGGAGTCTTATAAAGGAGTTATATTAAAGGAGTTATTGTATTAAAGGAGTTATTTTATAAAGGAGTTATATTTATTGCCCCAAATTATATTTGGGGAACAGGAGTTATATATATATATATATATATATATATATATATATATATATATATATATATATATATATATATATATATATATATATAATGATATATATATATATATAATGATATTGCCCCAAATTATATTTGGGGAACAGGAGTTATATATGTATTAATATTGCCCCAAATTTTATATTTGGGGAACAGGAGTTATATTGTGAAGGAGTATATAATAAAGGAGATATGTATATGTACATAAAGGAGAATTAAATATTGCAGTGCCGCACAATCTCCCAGGGGTTTGGGCTAGACCCCACAGGCCCGGGATACACCAGAGAACAAGAGTTATATATTGCCCCAAATTATATTTGGGGAACAGGAGTTATATATATATATTAATATTACCCCAAATTTTATATTTGGGGATCAGGAGTTATATATTGCCCCAAACTATGTTTGGAGATCAGGAGTTTCCCTCGCTGGTATAGGGCCAGGAGGAAGACGTAGTCTCGGACGTGTAAGACTCTGTGTGAGCATCGATCCGCGTGTTATATTTTACTTTTGACTAGCCTTTTGGCTTTAGTCTTGGTTGGACAAGCGCGCAACCGTACTTTCAATCCAGCCCACAAATGGTAGATGCTTAGGACACCTGGATCTGGGTGATGTGGTGGGTTTGCGGGATTGAAATGTACGGGATGGGAGGCACAGAGATCCCTGTGTTGTACGAGGAGGTCAGTTGTGTGGGCACTGAAAAGGAGGAAATATGAATGTGAATGTGTATTGAAAGAATATATGTATATGTAAAGATACGGATGATATGATATCTTGCGGAAATTACTTATATTATGGGAGATATGAATATACTACGAGGGATATATATATATGTGTGTGTGTGTGTGTGTGTGTGTGTGTGTGTGTGTGGGTATATATTGGCATATGGCTATACTTATGATGCGATATTGGCAAATGAATGAACATGAGAGAGGAGAGTGAGAAAGTAAAGAAAAGAAATAAATAGTATATAGAGTATGTATGTGAATGAATGTTAGAAATAAAAAGAGGAGTTATGCAATCATGAATGAAAGGTAAGGTGAGATATAATATGAGAATGAAGAGTTAAAGTAAGCGGTATTATGAGTTGTGAATGGAGATTTATGTAAAATACAGTATGATATAAGTGGTTCCACCTTGGAATTGTGTCAAGGAACTACCTGCCCGCTGTTTCTGTGAAAATGGTGGGAACTACCTGCCTTGGCATAATTCGCAGGGTGAGTGGATATAATAGTGGTAATGATTGATAGAAATGAGAAATAAAGTGAAGTGAAGATGATAAGTGATTGAAGTGATTGATAATCAAGCTATCGGCTTGAGATGTGATGTGATATTACCCAAACTGTGTGTTTGAGGTACTGTGATTATTACCCAAGCTATCGGCTATGGGATGTGATATGTTGTGGCCCCAGATTGTGTTTGGGGATTAAGTGAAAATGATAATAAGATATATTACTTATAAGAATGAGAATTACTAAAGTGATGTAATGAGATGTTAATGAGCTATAAAACATGGTTTTGATGCAATGAGTATAAGTATTCTTATTATTGAGGTGTTGATGATGTGATGAAATGTGAGTAAATCGCATGGGCAATGAGATGTGGTAATTATGTCCTAAGATATGAAGGAAGGTGGTATTATGAGAATAGATGCATATGTTTATGATGCGATACTTTTTATAACATAATAAAATAAATACTTGTATTATGAGATTGGGTATGAAAATAGTTATTAAAGAAAGTATGTTGTGATATGAGTTTGTGTACCTGGGAAGTGTGTCGGGGAACTACTCGCCTGCTATTTCCGTGGAAATGGTGGGAACTACCTGCCTCGGCACAACTTCCAGGATGAATGTGTGTGTTGACGACATAATATAAGTAAATGAAACGCATGGCTAAATAGAGTTGGAGAAATGATGTAATAACATCATGTAGTTATATTAATATAAATAGTGAGATGCTGATATGACGATAAGTGTGGAAAGATGAATATTCGTATTATGCGAATGTAAGATAAGTATATATATATATATATACGAGGTTGATGTGAAGTGTATTATGAAATGTGGGGAAGTTATGGATAATTAAATAGTTGAATGCAGGTTTGGCAGAGTATTTGATATGTCATTGTAGTGACGATGTTGTTGTATTCAAGATTCAGGTTGCCTTATTTTAATTTGGCATTCGTAATTTTAATTTATTTTCTTTATACTATTTCAATTTGTTATTTGATTAATAACTATACTCACACCAGAAATCGCTAACCCCTTAGTGTTTGGGGGGTTAGGGGAGTCTGAGGACTACCCTAGGTCCCCCACTGTTGCAGGTTCTCATCAGTGCAGAGGTGAGGCGTGGAGTGGTAGTATAACTTTTTATTTTAAAAATTTGTATTATTTAGTTATAGGAATAGTGAAATTTATGATTTAAATTGTATTATGAGTGTATAAGCCTGTATATGACGATGATGAGTATAGTGTAAGGTGGTGTGGTATGTTTGTGACCCGTACCCATCTCATCGTGGAGTACCAGGCTCTGTGGTAAGTTTTACAATGATTTTTCTAAGATTTTACCTCGTTTTTCAAAGAAATTCATAGTTTTTAATTGATATTTGATAATCCGTTATGAGTTTGGCCCCCAGAGCATTATATTATATTGCCTGCGTGTATCTGCTCATTTTGGCCTGAGGAGCCCAAGAAAATATTATGTGTTTTGTGAGATACGGAGTATTGAGCAGAATTCCGTAAGCTTTTTGTGTTTCGGGGCAAAATTTACAGGGGAGACTCTGTCAAAATTTTTCCTGGAATATAATTTTCTTAGTTTATGATCAAAGTGATATAGAAATTGAAGGAATTGAGTTTGGAGTCAAAAAAAAAAATTTAGGGGCGTTACAGTTTGGTATCAGAGCCTAGGTTAACTAGGAATGTTATACCCATTTCTAGTGATCTTGACTTGTGAGTATGGGTTCGTTATTGCTAAGTTGAATATTGGAAGTTTGTTTTATGATTTGCGAGTATTTTGTTTGAGTACGGAATATATTATGAAATGGTGTGATCCCTACTAGATTTTTATCGGAATTTGGGTCAGAGATATCTTTTATAAGTCCATGTATATGATCTGCCTAATGGCCCTTTATTGTCCTTGTTAGAATCCCCAGTGAGAATTTGTGTGCTATAGGAGTGTTCTGTTATATTAATTGCTGTGTGCCGAGAGGTGTAATCTCTTTTGGGATCCTCTGTGTGTCATATAGACTGTGGGGTAATGTGTGGTAGTGGTTATTATTTTATAAGAGGAGATGGATCAGTTGTGAAGGCCTTAAGTTTAGTTGGAGTGAATGCAGAGAAGATTCAGGCGAGCAAGCCTGATGAAACTCAGCATCTAATTGAATGTAATGCCTTGGACTATGTAACTATGTTCGTTGGGTTCAGTGGAAATGCCTATGGTAAAGATTGAAATTAGTGATATGGTCGTAAACTTTCGATATGTTAGAGGATGGTTCGCTGAGAGCATGTGTTGATTATCTGGAGCTGAATAAAGTGACTATTAAGAATATATATCCGTTATCGAGACTTGGATGAGTTGCTTGATCGGTTGCAGAGAGTTACAGAGTTTTCACAGCTGGAATTGCAGACCGGGTATTGACAGATGATCACGGAAGAGGGACGTATTCCAGGGACTGCTTTTGTACTTGGTATAGATTATACGAATCCTTGGTGATGTCTTTTGTGCTTGACTGGCTATTATCGGAGGTTCTTGTTATCATTGTAGACTTGGTGTTACCTGATGTGGATGATTTATGGTTGTGTATGATGGAGCTTACTTATTATGTTCAATATATTAGTTATCCTGGTGGTGTGGAGATGTATTAAGGCTTTAAAGGAACATTTTGGGGACCTGGAACGAAGAAGGATGTTAGTTATCAGGCGAGAATGGATAAACCTCTTTTGAGGTGTGTAGTCGACGAGAGAGTCATGTAGATCAGTGGTGAAAAAGATGTCAAGTTGCTTAGTTGCTAAGAGTTCAGTAGGGTACTAATATTAATGACGGTATTTGGAACGTTGGAGAGATGGTAAGGAGAAGGTATCCAGGATTGTTTGGACAATTTTCTTAAACCCTATAGCTCGAGGACGAGCTTCTTTTGAGGTGTGTAGAATGTAACACCTCGAATTTGCAAAATACCAAAAATACTCATTTTTTAATATTTCTTGAGTGGTGATAATTTTATTTGGTGTATTTTTATTTTAACTATTGATATTTGTGTTTGGATTCGTGTTCGATTGGTATTATTGAGATGTGAGAGCTCAGAGTTGAGAGCTCAGAGTTGAAATTTATATGAAGAAATATAGTTTACTTTTATTTTATAAGTTTGGTGGATTAATACGAGATAATTTTGATGTATTTTTGTATTGTTCGTATTATTAAAGAAAGAGTTGGGGTTTATTTGAATTATTTTGGGAATTTGGGGGCTAATTTGTAAATATTCCTTTATAATATATATTTATATTATTAAATATTTTCCAAAACCCCTTCCCCATCCCAAATCCTTCTTCTTCCTTTCATTTTC
Organism: Hemerocallis citrina; assembly: GCA_017893485.1. Lineage (NCBI taxonomy): Eukaryota > Viridiplantae > Streptophyta > Magnoliopsida > Asparagales > Asphodelaceae > Hemerocallis > Hemerocallis citrina. The sequence goes on along the minus strand of CM030365.1, from coordinate 147,231,612 downwards.
CTTCTGATCCCGATCGAACCCATCAACCGAAAGAACCCATCGGCCGGTACTGTTCTCCGGCCAAATCCATTTCTTTTCTTTGTCATCTTCAAATCAATTCGGGGGGATAGCTAATTGGAGGGTCCTCTACGTCGTGGCGGAGTCTGTTTTTCGAAAGGGTTTCGAAAAGGTAAACCCTAGATTTTATTTTTGTATAAAATTTAGTGTGGTAAATTTATATTGAGTAAGAGAATTATGGTAGGGAGATTAGGAGGTGTTGGGCATTGTAGAGGCAAGAGATTACCAAATTATTGGGGATTTTGCAAGTTGTTAATAAATTAGGATTTTGGGTTTGTAAAAGAAAATTGTATATGCGAAAATCATCTCTTTTATGGTAGTAGAATTTTAGTAGAACTATTATAATAAGTTGGGGGTGGTTTTGGTAATTGTTTAGGGGAAAACATTACGTGGGAATTTAAATATTACGTGCAATGCACGTGTGCATCCCAGACGTTCGATAAAATGCCTGAGTGATATTAGAAATAGTGTTATTATTTTCTGTGATTGATTTGAATGATTTGAGCCTTAATTGTGTTGAAATTTGATAATAGGCTATGTTAGCAAATTTGGATGTGGAACGGCATGCTGGCGCATCGGGTCTTCACGGGATGCTATGTGAGTATGATCTTTTTATTTTATATGCATAATGTGCTATGATTGATTTTAAAATATGGTTTGGTGTGTGATGTGTGAAGTGTATTGAGTATGGAAAAGTTTATAAGTAGAATACGGAGTAAATTATGAGGTGTAAGAAATAAGTATATATATATGGGAGTGTGTTGTTGCTTGTAGATAAATATTTATATGCTTCGGGTTGTAATGAGTAGATTTATGTATGTGAATGTATGGGGATGTGTGATGTGTGATCTCATGATTGATGTGATGAGGTGGAACGCATGGCGTATATGATATGAGTCATATGGTGTATGTATGATATGCGGGTGATAAATTGGGAATTTTATGTGATATTGTGATGTGAAATGAATATGGTGTGTGTGATGGGTGAGTGGGAAATGAACAGTTTATATGATAGCAGTGAGATTAATGGCTTGTGCATATTTATGAATTTCATGGAATTTATATGCTTTCATGTTATGTTATAACGGTGAAATTAGATTATAAAGGAGTTATATTGTAAATGAGTTATTTGATAAAGGAGCTATACTGTAAAGGAGATATACCGGGATATGTTATAAAGGAGAGATATATGTATGGAGAAATATTATAAAGGAGATTTATTATAAATGAATATATGGAGATATTTTATTAAAGGAGTTATTCTATTAAAGGAGTTATATTAAATGAGTTGTTATGTTATAAAGGAGTTATTATAAAGGAGTCTTATAAAGGAGTTATATTAAAGGAGTTATTGTATTAAAGGAGTTATTTTATAAAGGAGTTATATTTATTGCCCCAAATTATATTTGGGGAACAGGAGTTATATATATATATAATGATATTGCCCCAAATTATATTTGGGGAACAGGAGTTATATATGTATTAATATTGCCCCAAATTTTGCATTTTGGGGAACAGGAGTTATATTGTGAAGGAGTATATAATAAAAGAGATATGTATATGTACATAAAGGAGAATTAAATATTGCAGTGCCGCACAATCTCCCAGGGGTTTGGGCTAGACCCCACAGGCCCGGGATACACCCGAGAACAAGAGTTATATATTGCCCCAAATTATATTTGGGGAACAGGAGTTATATATATATATTAATATTGCCCCAAATTTTATATTTGGGGATCAGGAGTTATATATTGCCCCAAACTATGTTTGGGGATCAGGAGTTTCCCTCGCTGGTATAGGGCCAGGAGGAAGACGTAGTCTCGGACGTGTAAGACTCTGTGTGAGCATCGATCCGCGTGTTATATTTTACTTTTGACTAGCCTTTTGGCTTTAGTCTTGGTTGGACAAGCGCGCAACCGTACTTTCAATCCAGCCCACAAATGGTAGATGCTTAGGACACCTGGATCTGGGTAATGTGGTGGGTTTGCGGGATTGAAATGTACGGGATGGGAGGCACAGAGATCCCTGTGTTGTACGAGGAGGTCAGTTGTGTGGGCACTGAAAAGGAGGAAATATGAATGTGAATGTGTATTGAAAGAATATATGTATATGTAAAGATACGGATGATATGATATCTTGCGGAAATTACTTATATATGGGAGATATGAATATACTACGAGGGATATATATATATATGTGTGTGTGTGTGTGTGTGTGTGTGTGTGTGGGTGTGTGTGTGGGTATATATTGGCATATGGCTATACTTATGATGCGATATTGGCAAATGAATGAACATGAGTAGAGGAGAGTGAGAAAGTAAAGAAAAGAAATGAATAGTTTATAGAGTATGTATGTGAATGAATGTTAGAAATAAAAAGAGGAGTTATGCAATCATGAATGAAAGGTAAGGTGAGATATAATATGAGAATGAAGAGTTAAAGTAAGCGGTATTATGAGTTGTGAATGGAGATTTATGTAAAATACAGTATGATATAAGTGGTTCCACCTTGGAATTGTGTCAAGGAACTACCTGCCCGCTGTTTCTGTGGAAATGGTGGGAACTACCTGCCTTGGCATAATTCGCAGGGTGAGTGGATATAATAGTGGTAATGATTGATAGAAATGAGAAATAAAGTGAAGTGAAGATGATAAGTGATTGAAGTGATTGATAATCAAGCTATCGACTTGAGATGTGATGTGATATTACCCAAACTGTGTGTTTGAGGTACTGTGATTATTACCCAAGCTATCGGCTATGGGATGTGATATGTTGTGGCCCCAGATTGTGTTTGGGGATTAAGTGAAAATGATAATAAGATATATTACTTATAAGAATGAGAATTACTAAAGTGATGTAATGAGATGTTAATGAGCTATAAAACATGGTTTTGATGCAATGAGTATAAGTATTCTTATTATTGAGGTGTTGATGATGTGATGAAATGTGAGTAAATCGCATGGGCAATGAGATGTGGTAATTATGTCCTAAGATATGAAGGAAGGTGGTATTATGAGAATTGATGCATATGTTTATGATGCGATACTTTTTATAACATAATAAAATAAATACTTGTATTATGAGATTGGGTATGAAAATAGTTATTAAAGAAAGTATGTTGTGATATGAGTTTGTGTACCTGGGAAGTGTGTCGGGGAACTACTCGCCTGCTATTTCCGTGGAAATGGTGGGAACTACCTGCCTCGGCACAACTTCCAGGATGAATGTGTGTGTTGACGACATAATATAAGTAAATGAAACGCATGGCTAAATAGAGTTGGAGAAATGATGTAATAACATCATGTAGTTATATTAATATAAATAGTGAGATGCTGATATGACGATAAGTGTGGAAAGATGAATATTCGTATTATGCGAATGTAAGATAAGTATATATATATATATATACGAGGTTGATGTGAAGTGTATTATGAAATGTGGGGAAGTTATGGATAATTAAATAGTTGAATGCAGGTTTGGCAGAGTATTTGATATGTCATTGTAGTGACGATGTTGTTGTATTCAAGATTCAGGTTGCCTTATTTTAATTTGGCATTCGTAATTTTAATTTATTTTCTTTATACTATTTCAATTTGTTATTTGATTAATAACTATACTCACACCAGAAATCGCTAACCCCTTAGTGTTTGGGGGGTTAGGGGAGTCTGAGGACTACCCTAGGTCCCCCACTGTTGCAGGTTCTCATCAGTGCAGAGGTGAGGCGTGGAGTGGTAGTATAACTTTTTATTTTAAAAATTTGTATTATTTAGTTATAGGAATAGTGAAATTTATGATTTAAATTGTATTATGAGTGTATAAGCCTGTATATGACGATGATGAGTATAGTGTGAGGTGGTGTGGTATGTTTGTGACCCGTACCCATCTCGTCGTGGAGTACCAGGCTCTGTGGTAAGTTTTACAATGATTTTTCTAAGATTTTACCTCGTTTTTCAAAGAAATTCATAGTTTTTAATTGATATTTGATAATCCGTTATGAGTTTGGCCCCCAGAGCATTATATTATATTGCCTGTGTGTATTTGCTCATTTTGGCCTGGGGAGCCCATGAAAATATTATGTGGTTTGTGAGCTACGGAATTTTGAGCAGAATTCCGTAAGCTTTTTGTGTTTCGGGGCAAAATTTACAGGGGAGACTCTGTCAAAATTTTTCCTGGAATATAACTTTCTTAGTTTATGATCAAAGTGGTATAGAAATTGAAGGAATTGAGTTTGGAGTCAAAAAAAAAATTTAGGGGCGTTACAATATATAAAATAAAACACAAAGAAAGCTATCGAGTGGCTCTCCTTCAATCCCCTCAAAATCCAAAGGCCCAAATTTCACCTCACAAAACACATTCCCCCCCGGGTAAAAGGGATATGAGCAACTTGCTCATTTAGTAAATGAGCAATTGATGATGTGGCAAACATGTAACTGGAAAATTCTTAAAGGGTTAGTTGTCCAATGTATCATATGCATGTCACATCATCAATTGCTCATTTACTAAATGAGCAAGTTGCTCATACCCCTTTTTCCCTATATATATATATATATATATATATATATATATATATATATATATATATATATATATATATATATATATATATATATATGTACTTATGAAAACATGGATTTTTATTTACAACTAATTATTGTCATACTATTCAAACTTGAGCTACATAATTGTTGATTTACTGTTTACAAGGCTTTTCATATGATGTATCGTTCTGAAGACGTGTCATTGGCACGTGCCCACGGGCAAATCTAGTCTATATAATAAAACACAAAGAAAGTATCAAGTGGCTCTCCTTCAATCCCCCCAAAATCAAAGGCCTAGATCTAACCTCACAAAACACATTCCCCCCCCCCCCCCCCCCCCCCCAAAACTCAAATTCAAATCTTCCCAAAACAACTTCTTTATTTATTTAATTATCTCTCTCTCTCTCTCTCTCTCTCTCTCTCTCTTTCACTCTCTCGCTCTCACTATACACACACACACACACACACACACACACACACACACACACACTTATGGAAAACATGGACTTTTATTTACAACTAATTAATTATTGTCATACTATTCAAACTTGAACTACATAATTGTTGATTTACTGTTTACAAGGCTTTTCATATGTTGTATCATTCTAAAGACGTGTCGTAGGCACATACCCACGGGCAAATCTAGTGTGTGTGTGTGTGTGTGTGTGTGTGTGTCTATATATATATATATATATATATATATATATATATATATATAGAGAGAGAGAGAGAGAGAGAGAGAGTCCCCTTCGGTTGCACACTACTTTTGGTGAGCACTCCGTGAGCACTCATGAAATAGAGCACCTATGACAAATCCGAACCGCTCATATTGTTCTATATACCTTAGATAGCCTAACAATAAAAAATCAAGTAATTTGAAGTTCATTTGCCCATCCATCATGCTGTTAGAATTTTCAGCCATACAATTTTGTAATGATGTAAATTATGGGCAAATGACCTTCAAATTACTTGATTTTTTATTGTCAGGCTATTTAAGGTATATAGAACAATATGAGTGGTTCGGATTTGTCATAGGTGCTCTATTTCGTGAGTGCTCACGGAGTGCTCACCAAAGTAGTGTGCAACCGAAGATTTCTCTCTCTCTCTCTCTCTCTCTCTCTCTCTCTCTCTCTCTCTCTCTCTCTATATATATATATATATATATATATATATATATATATATATATATATATATATATATAACATATGTTTTCATGAAAAATACAAAAGTAATATCTGTCTTGGTAAGAGGGGGGGGGGGAAGATGGGGGTCAATTTGAGCATATAATTCTTCTGGCAAAAAATAGGAAAGTTATTAACCAATTAATCCAATAACTCTGCTCCTACTTTTGATGTATTTTCAAGTTGTGTTATTGTTATGGTGCAACAATGATGAGACCATTTTTATTTGTGCAATGAACCAATTGCATCTTTTAATTGAACACTTCTTTCTTCCTCTGTTGATTTTTTTTAAAAACAAGTTTCTGTTCCATCAACAGTTGCTTGATTTCCATCTTCGTTTCCCTTTCTCATGATCCTAACAACATACTATGAACTATATCTGTTACAGGATACCTGCTTAACAAACTAGATACTGCTCTGCAATCTTCGGTTCTGTAAGGCAAGTTGTTTTCGCACTGCTGGGACCAACTTTGCAAATATAACTAAAGATTGCAATTAAAGAAGCTTATGTTGTATTTTCTAGTATGGTTTGAATTGCATCGTGATGGTATATAGTTTGAATTGTATTTATTGAGGTTTATCAATACACTTTTTAAGTACAAAAGTCAGTACATGGACCATTCTGGGCTTCTTTTTCTGTAGGACGTCAAACTCAACCCATTTTAGTTCAAAATATAGATTTTTATTTCCGAAGCAATGAGCCTCTTTATTTGTTTAATGCAATAAATCGTATTGATTCTTCTGATGGGATATGGCAATTTAATTGCTTCTAGGTTTACATTGAAGTTGTTTGTCGTTTACGTTTGTTTATTTTTCTTCATGTTAACATTGGGAAATGTCAGTTATCATCAATTAATTCAAGTATTATTGAATCATCTTCAATTCCATATTGTATTGAGAAATATAAATTCCTTGGACTATGGCATCTTTACAACAGGATACTTTCAGTTTCTGGGAAGTCTTCCTATATGTGACTTATTCCTGCCATTTGTCATTCAGTCTACAGATATTGTGGATTATAAATTAATCTGAAGCTTACTGTTTGTAAGCTAATTCTGGTGCCCTCTCTTTGTTGTAGTCCAAATGAAACTAATTTTTAATTTGAATTGTGGAATATAATGCAAAATAAACAGAATATTTAATAATTAAAGTCGGACATTTTTCTGATCTACTTTAAGGAAAAGGGTGTCAATCTTTGTCTAGATATATGAAGAAATAAGTATGAAGACAATGGCTCTTGATATATGAATTTACTTATTTTGGCAAGCATTAACACAGCGAAAATGTTTTATTTACTATCCAAAAAAAGAAGATGAAACGAGAAGGAAACAAACCTCTTTTGATGCATGTTGCGATGACTGTGTGGAATAATTGGATGCTAATGTTCTTATTGAACAAGGAAGCATGCGTTGCCTCCCATAGTGTTCTTGAAAAAGGATTGGGTTACTTGCCAAAGACATCCCATCATCCAATTATTATTTTATGGATGCACACATCATACGGGAAAGTACATTTGTACATACAAATAAAAAATGTACAAGCTGATTTATCTTTTCATACATTTTAATGTTCATTCAAAACAATGGCAATCCATTCATAGAGACCGAGAGTGACTTATCATTATAGAACAATTAGCTCTAAAAGCTATGTGCATAGCTGTCCTTTGATCCTCCTACAACATCCTGAAAACAAATAAAACAAATGAAGATTAGTCTTCCTCATTTTAACAGTAACAAAGGTTTGGTTCGTTGAAATCAAGCTAGCATTAGCAGGGTTCACTCCATTAGTAATAATAGCTTTTCAGTGTTTTGATCTGTATTCTGCATTATAATTGCAGAGCATTCACATGATGCATGCTCCTTGAAACTATCTCTAATTCTCTCACTTAACTTTTAATTTGCATAGAACTACTACCTAGTCAACTTGTTTTAATAGGCGATGAAGTAATTCATCTTCATTCGTGATTTTAACTCGTTAATTGTCTCACTTAACCTTTAGTTTGCATAGAACTACTACCTAGTCAAATTGTTTTAAAAGACAATGATGTTATTCACCTTCACTTGTGATTTAAACCACGATAATACTGCTGTGAGTCTTCAACCACTACTATTTTTCATCACACATGTTTTTGCTCTATTGCTCTTCTTATGCTTCTGAGTTTCATTCATTGTCACAAGCAAATTAGTGAGAATCTCATGCTGCCACAAGGTTTTTCGAACAAAAAAAGCAAATATATCCAGCAAGTACTCAAAACCAGATGCTTGTATTCTGCTCAAGTCTAATTATGTTGATACATATATGTTAAATGCTACTATTGAAGCAAAACTCCATTGCAGGCCAACTTAAATACTACATAATGAATTTAAAGTGTACCGTAGCCAAATGGAGACATGTTTAATATACAATAATCACCATTAAACAACATTTACGAATATTTGCTATCCTGATATTAACGCCAAATTCCTGATCACATTTTGATTAAGTACCCAAGTCGTCGAAGTAATCTAAAAAAAGGGAAACATGATGCAACTTATTACATGATTAGGTTCAAAATTCAAGTAAATCTAAATTACTAAAAGAAAAATCAAATGTTAAAATTTGCTTCAGTTTACTTGTAAACACCTAATTAATGCACCAATCTACAAAATACAACAGAACCCTAATCTCCAAATGTTTCAAAATTACCAAATGCCCATATCTAGAACTACAAATAACAAAATCATTATCAGTACAAAATCTACAAAATTAATATAATATAGAGGTTTATATGCAAAAAGGACCTTGTTGAAGGGGCTTTATCAGCAATGGCCGAAGATGAGAGACCAACCGACCCGAATCCGAGATGGTGGCTCCAATGGAAGAAGAGGATGACTGGTTCGTATCAAGAGCCCCAGATCCTTCGCCATGTGCTTCAAATGGTGCATCTTTCAAATCCTAATTGAGTCGAATATTCTCTTTATTGACAGAGATTGTGAATTTTGGTGTTAGGGTTAGGGTTTGATTAGGGAGAGATCGAGAGAGAAGAATTTAAAGAGGTTAGGGTTTGGGTTTTGATAAAGATCAGGATTTCTTTTTTTTGGGGGGGGGGATCAGAAGAGAACAGATGGAGGGGATCGCTATTAGTAATTTTAGTTAGAGAAATATATGAGTATTTTGGATGGCTGAGTTTGACCTAGAAATATAAGATATATGGTTCAGATCTGCTTTGGACAGATTTATTTTGAATGGTTGAGATTTGATCTAAAAATATGAGATCTATGGTCTAGATCTGCTCTGGAAAAATTTATTATGGCTTTTATAATAGAAAATAGATATGTTTGTGCGGATAATCAGAATCTAGAGTTTGAGATAGCAAAGAGTTAGACTGAATAGAGGACATTGTACTACTGCATGCACATCTACTTGACCTAAACCTATGATTTCATCGCTCTAAATTCCCTAATCTTGTTATTGGACTTCAAGCGAGTTGATTCCTTTTGTTGATGTCGATGCCAATTTTTCTTTAGTCCTGTCTTCATCCTTCATCCAATCTTCAGTGCACACGAGTATCTCCAACGAATCTGGCTTCAAGCTATTCTTGTAATCTGTTAAAACTCTGCCACTTGTAGAAAAAATACTTTCTGAAGCAACTGTGCAGACAAGAAAAGTTAGTAGATCTCTAGTCATATGTGAAAGAATAGGAAAAATATTTTCATGTTCTTTCCACCACTGTAGCACGTCAATCTTACCATTGATTTCCTTACTATTGAAGGTGAGCCACTTGATGACTTTTCTTTGTGTTTTATTATGTATGTATGTATGTATGTATGTATGTATGTATATATATTAATGAATTAGAGACTTGATTTTGTGGTTCGGTGGTTCAAACTCTACTACTAGAGAACCATAGTGCGATCCCCTCAAGTAGCAACTACTTTTTCATATTTTTTTAAAGCATAACTTGGTTTTGGATTGTGAATAAACTTTCATTAATGTCAATAATAAAGTTATACCATATATTTATAAAATTTTGAATATCTTTAAGTTTGAGAAAATACATTTTCATACTATATCTAATTTAATTCTGAGAAAGTATATTTTCATACTGAAAATATATAATTGAATTTAATCTCATTATTTATGTTCTTAATAATATTTTAATATTTATCATTTCAAATTAAATAAGCATCGAATCTTACAAGTATGAGTTTTTTGTCTTCTTCTCATTAGACGTGCAACTCAACTTATACATATTATGTAAATATTTACTCAACCATATGTTAGAAAATAGTAGATCTCATCACTAAATATCTCGTAGTTAAATAATTGATGGTTTCATATAACTTAAAAATTGCAAAAAATAAAAAACTCCTGTTCAACATGAAATATATACGCAATTTTTTTCTTTTACATTTTTTGATAAACAAATATAAGTTTAAAAAATACTATTTACTTATGTCCACCCTGACCAAAATTTCTACATCCGCCACTGCTCTACGTGGTAGGCTTGGATACGAATTCATATGCTTATCCTGGAATTTGCCAGTTCATGCTAACCCAAATAAATCATAGGAAGATTCTATAAAAGCCCTTTTTCGTGTTAGTGTTAACATCCAAAGTAATCAGAGGAAAATTCTACAAATGCCCCTTTTCTTGTACGATCCCCTCAAATAGCAACTAATTTTTCATATTTTTTCAAATATAACTTGGTTTTGGATTGTGAATAAACTTTCAATAATGTCTGTAATAAACTTATACTATATATTTATAAAATTTTGAATATCTAATTTAAGTTTGAGAAAGTACATTTTCATACTAAAAATACATAATTGAATTTAATCTCATTATTTATATTCTTAATAATATTATTATATTTATCATTTCAAATTAAATGAGCATCGAATCTTACAAGTATGAATTTTTTGTTTTCTTCTCATTAGGCGTGCAACTCAACTTATACATATTATACAAATATTTACTCAACCATAGGGCCGGCCCTGATTTTACGGGGGCTCGAGGCAAACTCCCAAAATGGGGCTCTCAGACAATTTATTTTTAAAAAAATTGTTATATGAAAAATTAATCTTTTTCTACAATTCTTAAAAACCGATATATATATATATATATATATATATATGTATGTATGTATGTATGAAGAAATTGATTGAGATTTAGGAATTTGAGGGAAAAAAAACTCCATACAAATCCAAGTCCAACTAAAATAGGCCGATTCAAGTACTAATTTTAAAAACACAAGCCCAAAAAATTAAATTTGGGGGGCCCTAAAAAAACTTTAAGCGCAAAATACGTATATATAAATACAATCGAAAAAATGGAGGACTCTAAAATTGCAAAAAATTCGGGGTCCTGAGCTGGCCGCCTCCCCGGCCTCCATTGGGGGGCCGGGCCCTGCTCAACCAAATGTTAGAAAATAGTAGATCTCATCACTAAATATTCCGTAGTTGAATAATCTATGGTTTCATATAACTAACAAATTGCTAAAAGTAAAAAACTCATATTCAACATGAAATATATATGCAATATTTTTCTTTACATTTTTCGATAAATAAATATAAATTTTAAAAATATTATTTACTTATTTTCACCCTGATCAATATTTCTACATCCACCATTGCTTTACGTGGCAGACTTGGGTACAAATTTCATTTGCTTCATCCTGAAATTTGCCAGCTCATGCTAAGAATTTTTCCCTAAATAACATAAATTAATAAAATAAATCCTAAATTATACATAACATGAACTTATTTCTCAATCTATACATAACTACATGCCACGTCATCACTAAATCAATTAATTAGTTAACTTTACTAATTTAGTTATCGACGAAGAATAGAATGGGCCCAGAAGGGCCCATGTTTATGTCTCGTTCTAATATTTTTCTGATATCTTCTATGCCATAAACCCTAATCTGATTGTTTCCTCATATTCCTTTACAATCTCTATCCTTCATGTCCATTAGTTCCATCCTCTTTCAGTCGTCGCCTTCCTTCACCAATACCGACGCCCGCCTTCCTTCGCCGATATAGTCGCTGCTCCTCATCCGCAACCCTCTTTTTTCGCAAAGGTGAAGTTTAATCAGTAGAAATGTAACTATTACTCTTTTAGAAAAATAGAAAGAGATGACACCGTACTGGTGAATTATGCAACTAAAAATCTCCTATAAGATTTGGAATATTATGAATACTATCCAATATTATCTTCTAATTTGTATTTGTAAAATTATGGGATCCTTCCGTTGCTCTAGTGCTCCTATAAATTATGGGATACTTCCTTTTCTTCTAATTTGTATTTGTAAAATATTATCTTCTATAAGATTTTTGTAAAATCTCCAATAAGATTCAGTGTTGATTTATTTGGTTAGCTGTTTTTATCGATGTAGGTTTATTGTTCTATAGCTGATTGGTATTTGTATGAAAGATTACATTGTCGGGTTTCATTTTTGGAACTTCTAAGTTGGAAGCAATTTAGGATACTGAATCTGGAAATCTATTTGCAGTATGCTATAGTAATTTTCATTAGTATCTGGATTCAAGTATTAGTCGTGTATCCGTTTATTTTTGTTACCTCGCTGCCTACTACTATATATTCTCTTTTCTTACTTGTGTGTTGTATTGACTGTAGTCGTAAGGACACTGCATTTCATGCTACTATAATTTATCATTATAGGAGCGCATTGTGCTTATTGTTTTACACAATTCTGCACCAAAAATATAATAGCTACATAAAAGAAAAGGAAGTAGAAAGAACATTTTATCTAAATTATGATTTGCAATAAAAAAAAATCAAGAATATACAAATATATGCGCTATGACTATGGGGAGTATATTAATCACATCTTATGTCTGCTTGAGTTGCGCGTGCAATTGACTATGGAGAGTATATTGATCCTTATTTTTCCACTCAGGCATTGTCAAATACATGGGCTCCTAGATTCAATCCAGTGCTAGACAATGCATAATGGAACTACAGTGGTCTCCTAAGCTTATACCGGATGAATGTCTCAAAAGTTGTAGGAAAGGGCGGTGTTGGGCATAACAAGCGTAAGTGTCTGGAACTATTGGAAAAAGATATGCCATATATATATATATATATATATATATATATATATATATATATATATATATATATATATATATATATATATTCATGTTTATGAATCTCACTTTGCAAATTGCACAATGTTTATTAATTATTTTTACTTATTAAATACATATTGTTGTATGTGGATATAGGTCCACTTTATCGGATTTGCAATTACTCGATTATTTAGATATTTTTTTTGTATTCTATTTCACTATTCAGATTTACAGCATTGATGTCTCCACGCATATGTTGTCAGAACCATGGGTCCTATTCTTCTTCTTCTTTGTTGTCATATTCCATACTTCTTGGTAAGAAAGTTGCTAGTAGCACTAATGTATTTGTATTTTCGTTTCTTTTGAAATCTTCTGCCACACAATGTTTGTTAGCATTCCATTTGTGTTATTTTGTGTTTAATATTAGTATGTTTATATATTCATTCAATAACATGATTACTCCTTTTTTTTCGGTTGGTTGATAAAACAAGCTGGAAGGTTCAAATGTTTATCTATTCAATCAAATAGTTCATTTGGTTCAGATGTTTATGTATTCATTCAATTCCATTTGTTTATTTTGATACACAATTTTTTTTATTTTTTATTTTTGGTTGATGCTACTGATTTATCTATACTGATACTTTCATTTTGAATTGTCTTTTTTAATTTGGTTTTTTTTTATCTTTGAGGTTGTACATTTTTTTTAATATTGAACTTGTTACATTCCTAAAATCTCTATGAAAGTAGCTATTGGTATACTTGTATATGTGTGTATTCGTACATGATACATAGAGAAGTGGATTGTTTGAAAAAAATTGTACTGGTTATGGAGACGTTTATATAATGAGTAACCATATGCATATGATAAAAATATTTGTTCATTTAATCTATATGCATATGATAACTAAACATATGTTTGATATGTTCGGTTTGTGATTGATATTAGAAGTGAGTTCAAGTGTAGTACATTTTGATTGAATATTTTTGGGTTTTAACCTCTTTTAAGAGGAGCAAATATCAGGAAGACCGATTAGTATTCTTTGAACAATGAATTCCGGTTGAAGAATGCAAGTTTTTTTCTCTTAAGATTGCAAGTCGTGTATACATGTTTTTCAAAAGCTTTAATTCCAATAAGCTTTCAAGAGGAACATTTAATTCCGATAAGCTAGTATATTGTTCAAATATCAACATCTTGTAAACAGTTATTTAACAGAAAAAATAACGAACCTGTGAATGTGAATGATCTTTGCCAATGTTTGTCTTAGTATGTTTAAACAAACTTATATTGACAAGCTAACTATCGACATCTTTTAAGATATTACTTTGCTATTTAGTTAAATGTGATCCCACCATTTTAAAAAGAAAAAAAATAATTAAATAGGAGTGATGTGGCTTTGGTTTCTATGGGGCTTGTATAGTTTGGGAAATAAATTTTGGCCATGCATAATTTATGATTTATTTAAATAGTTCATGTTAATTAGGGAATTTAATCTCATGCTAACCCAAATAAATCATAGGAAAATTCTATAAAAGCCCCTTTTCTTAGAGTTATTTGTTTTTTTAGGATTAAATTTGAAAATATTTGCAAAAAGATGACAATAGCCAAAATATTTGCAACTAAGGGATAATTTTTAATTAATAATTTATGCTTCCTTTCCTATAGATTTTTCTATAGGATGTGTGATCTTTCTGCAAATTTAAAATATGTTTTTGTAATATTTACTATTTATCTTATGTATTCAATTTTTTAACTACTTAAATTGTATTAAATATTTTGAGAAAACCAGATGAGAATTACTTACTTAGAAATAAGGCTCTGATACCAACTTGGTGATGAAGCGTGAAAACACCTGTGAATAGAATAAAAAGGAGTATCAAAAAACCTCAAAGATGATAGTTATCTGTAAAATAATATTCTTCGAAATAATGTGCATTATCTATCTCAAAAATATTAAAGTAATCAAGCATAAGTTCAATATCTCTCATAGCTTCTGATATATCTCAGATATTTCGCTAATACTATCATATGGGGGTTCTTCGAGTTCTTCCATATGTTCATTTCCTTCCTCAATATGTTCATTTTTTTCTAGAAATTGTCTATATGTTGTTGTAGGACTCCAGAGATAATTGCTAAATTCACCATTTTCCTAAAATAATAAAAATCTTTCATAAAAAGTTAGATCATTAATTATTTGGACATTTATATTACTAGTTTCTCTATGATTTATTTGATTTATTGTTATAATTATTACTCTTTGTACACTAAAGAAAACTAATTTGAATTCATAAAATCATTCATGCCTGTTACTCTCTGAGGATAATAAACATTAAAAACTAGCATTCTATCACTTCTTTGATAATTAATCATTAATTCAAAAATTTCTGAGGCAAGACTAAAACTATTAATATCCGTTAGTTCTTTTTAGCAACTTTTGTGATTTAAAACTACAATTATAAAATCAGGAGTAGTGAGAGATTTCTAAGGATACCCTAATTATCAAAACAAAATGGCCCATCATGCTTCTGACCTAGTTAAATTTCTTTGAGCTGCTCTGTACCAGTTACTACCAGTGGATTAAATACCTCTGGTATGCACCCCAATTTCAGTGCACCTTTTACGTTCCTCCCATCTCAGGACTACTATGCTCTTCAAGAGAGCTTCGTCCAAAAGATACGTCTGGAACAACTACTAGCACTTCGATGTAGGCAAACACAACCTAGCTCGTTTCCTACTAATAGGTGTACAGTCTAACTATAGAAGGCTACAAATGAGTCTTTTTGCAAGATCCTTTAGGAAGAGCCTTAAAACTCTCCATAAGTAAAGAAAATTAGTTTTTTATACCTTATTTTGTCTAACATCTGGTAGCAGAACTCATAGAAAGATAATTTTTATTCCTCTCAATCTCCTTACAGACCAAACTATCCTTACAAACTTATATGGAATTTCTTTCCTCTAAATGTTCTGCTTTCTCCCTTACCCAGCCTCCCCTTTTATAAAAGAAGGGCTGGCTTTACATCAGTTACAATTATTGTTCCCATTACATCACTGCTTACATCATAGATAAATAAATGAGCCAATTACGTCACTACTTATGTTAAAGATTCTTTTCTGGCCAACATCTTCACGTGCTTCACATCAGAAATAGCTCTTCGTCAACCTTTGCTTGTTCTTTTCTGTATTGTCCGCATTCATGCTGTGATTCCATCCTCATCAATCTACAATAGTGGACAATTGTCTCTTCTGTCATTGTCATGGATCCTTTATGTAGAATTTGGTACCAGCTGTCAAAGACTTATCTCTTTGACTGTGGTTGTTTAATCTTTGCTATGTTGTAAATCATTAATTTTTGTAGGTCATGGCTATCATAGATCCATATATTATTGTCTCTATTTTGTATGTCCATCAGTTCACAATACATTGTCCTAAATCCCATAGCTCTTCTTTCTGGGATCAGTTTTTCAATTTCTTCATTTTTATATGGTATAATATTGGTTGCTCCAAACAGAATTTGTGTAGTCATCCCTATCTTTATAATATGCTCAGTGGGTAGTTCTTCATCATCTTCAAGGAATTCTGGAATAGCGGAAAATACCCAGACATATATTTTGGAGGCCTTTGTAAGACCAAAAGAATTCTTAGCAGATTTATATACTTCTCTTGGTAGCTGACTAAGTTCCTCACATTCTCAGGATGGGTATATGCAGCGGATAAGTCCTCTTTCGAACAATACTTTTACTGTTTTTGTATTTTCTCCTAGTAGTATGATCGTTTTGTTCATATGTTATTGAGAAATAGTTTTGATAAATTGGTTGACCTTAATGGACTGGCAAAATTTCTCAATATATTATAAAAATAAATCCTTCTTCGTGTAAACTCTCTTTGTAGGTAGTAAGCTCTATGGATATGGAGTTTTCCTCTTGTGTGGCTATTTTTGTGATCTCACTTGTATTTTGTGGGTTAATAGGTTCACTCCCTTCGCTCATTTTTTCAATGGGTTCTGCATTTATATGTTGGTATAATATACTTTGAAGACCACATATTTGCAGCTCTAGTTGGTTAACTGCTCCTTTTAATTGCTCCACAGTCGCCTTTAGGTAGACTATATCATGTTCTATATGCTGGACTCTATTTTCCATCTTGTAAAAATGAAATTGTTAGTTTCTTGATAAGAAATATACTAGGATGTTATCTTTTCCTTTTATATTTTCTTTTGAGAAATCGTAATGTGCTAACTCCATTTGCCATGTTATTAATCTTTTATTTGCTATAGTTGGGTCTATTATTTTGTTAATCCAACTCTTTACTTGCGTATTGTCTGTCCTTACTGTGAATTTCGTATGTATTATGAATAAATCAAACTTTTTTATAGCTTTTAAGATTGCTAGTAGTTCTTTTTCATTTATGTGGTAATTTTGTTGGGTATGTGTGAATCATCCACTAGTATATCTAGCTAGTCTTTTCTCTTTTTCACCTATTTCAATGAATTTTAATACTGCTCCCTAATTATTTTTACATGCATTTGTTTCTATTATCCATGAACATTCTTTAACAGGTAATCTTAGCTTATTTAGTTTTGAAGTATGTTGTTTTAATATTTTAAGTTTTTCTTCATCCTCTGCGGTCCATTCCTATTTCTTAAAGTTTTTTAGTTTTTGTTGTAACCAATTTGTTCTTGTTTGATTTAGTAACCCAATTATAGATTGTACTTCTCTTTTTTTCTTTTAGGACATTAGGAAATGTCTTTATTTTTTCTACTATATGTGGCTGTAGTTCTATTCCTTCATGTGATAATTTTGTTCCTAAGAATTCTATCTCAGTTTTGAACAATTCCATTTTCTTTTTTGATAGTATAATACCTGCATTTTTTTACTATTTCTATGAATTTTAGTAGATGCTCTTTATGTTTTCTTCATTTTCGAATCCTATTAGAATATCATCTACATATACTAATATGAAATTGTTGTATTTTTCAAATATCTTATCCATATATTCTTAAAATATTCCTGGACTATTTTTTTATATCTGAATGGTAATACATTCCATTCATAGAGTCCGTGAAGTATGCTAAATGTTGTTAACTGTTTTGAGTCTTCTGTTAGTTTTACATGACAAAATTCTGATTTGCAATCAAATTTCGAATATACTTTTCTTGTTCTTACTGTATTAAGTAGTATTTGCAAATCAGGTAGTGGATATCCAAATCTCTTAGTATTTTTATTTAGTTCCTTATAATTTACTACAATTCGAGATTTACCTCTTTTTTCTTCTGAATGTTTTCTTACAATGAATGCTGGTGATGAATGTGGACTTTGTGATTTTCTTATGTAATTATTTTCTATTAATTCTTTTATATGTATTTTGAACTCTTCTAGATCTGTTTGAGTGTGCCCTATAGGTTTATTTTTTATTATTTTGTTCTTATCTATTAACTCTATATGTGTTGTGGGTTTACTTAAGTCCCATTTTGCCAAGGGGTCCTCTCTGTACAGATCTTCTAATTGTTTTTTGTAAAATTTCTTTTGTAGTTATTTCTTGGACTTGTTGTATTCTAGTTTTGTTTGGTAAATATTGATATTCACCACGGTAGGTTGAAGAAACTTTGATATGCGGCAGGTCGGTCCTAGAATAAGATTGGGTTATTCTAATTGCTATTGCTTGGTGTCTACAAGGTGTTATAAATACAACAGATTAATGTGATATAGTTATAGGATAGTATTGTTGGAAAAAGTCATTTCCTAATAGCACATCATTATTCATATCATCAAACTGGTATATTATTGGTATTTTTAGTATGTAATTTCTTATTTGTAATTAACATTTTGTTGATACTTATCAAGTATGATAGTTTATCCAGTTAATCCAGTTATTGTTTTTTTATTATATCCATCTTGTTTCCATTTTGATAGTATATTTTCACGGCATAGGCTAGTGCCTGCTCCGGTATCTATTAGACTATGATAGTTTCTTAAATTGGATCCTTTGTAAACAAATTTTGTTAGTATGTATAACGTGTTCTTTGTTGCTCTTAATGGATTCATTTGCTCAATATTTTATTTATTACCATATTTTCATTGTTTACTGTTATTGTGATTTTTTTCTTCTTGAATTGACTAAGGTTGTACCAATGTAAGGAAGTTAGTTCCTAATAACATTTCATTAACATGGTATTCTGGGTCTACGTATAAATGTAATAACATTTCCTTTCTACCATTTATCTTTAGTGTCAGTATTATTTTATGTACAATTGGATGTCTATTATTGTAATAGTATAGGTAGTAATATGGATTTTCTAATGGTATTAATTCTGTTTTTTTTTATATTTGTTTGTTTAATATGTGAATTAGTAGCTCCTGTATCTACTAGGGCTACTTGTTTATTCCATTTTCCATTGTCATAATAATCTATTTCTATTTAAATTGGTTATTGTTCTGATTGTCTAATGTATTTATTATTGATATTAATTTCAATGCTTGTTGTTTGTTTCTTATTGATAGTGATCTCTTTCTGAACATTATTTGTGGTGCTTTTCCTTTTGCAATTTCTTTTGTTTTATTGAAGTCAAATTCTATATAATTTGGTGTTGTCATTTCAAGTTTTTCTCTACCTAGTTTGTATCTTATAATTTCGCTGAATAGCAGTTCTATTTTAAAATTATCTATACTTCTATATTTTACTTCATGTTTACTAGTGAAAGCATAAATATTTCTTATTTGTATACTCATAAATTTGCTTAGTCTATCATTTCTATTCCTGATAATCTGTGGTACACGACTAGGCTTTTTTCCATATTTTCTTCAGTCATGCTTATAGAGAAATTATGTTTTATTTTAAATTTTATCTTTTGATACATTAAGTTTACTTGTACTATTCCTATTAAGGGATCTTGTGTACTTGATATTATTCTATCATCCATTAGGTATACTTCCATGGATGTATTTATTCCTTCCTTAAAATAAGCTTTTATTATTATTTGCAAAGCTCCTAAATGTATGTGTCTTAATGTTTTTCTGGTTTTCTCACTTATTTTTTCATCTCTTGTGTTATTATTCTTTCGGTTATTAATGTGATTATGTTTTTTCTTTGTGCTTATTCAATGTCTATATGTTGTTCATTATTCCTGACTATTATGATGGTATTCTTCTTCCTTTTGAATATTGGTAGTTTAAATATCTCTTTTGCGTTTATATCTAATTTGGTTACTCTTATTTTATCGTATTTTTGTCTGTCAAAGTACATTCTTTTCCTTACTTCTTCATTGTTTTTTTCTCTTTCTAATTATTCTCTTATTTATGTTATTTCTGTCATCATATTTATTTCACATTCTTCTGTTTTACCTTCACTACTTCTACTAACTTCTTCCAATACCATTATTTCTTCATCTTCACTTATTTCTGACCAGTCTTCCTCATATTCTATGGGTTCATAATTTATATTATTCATTTCTTCAATTTCTTCTACGTATTTCACATTTTCTTTTTTCATTCTTTTTGGGCAATTTGGTGATATATGTCCTACTTCTCCATATATATAACAATTATATTTCTTTGGGTTTTTCGGATATTGTCTATTTTTATTTATTCTTCTAAAGTATCTTTTATAAGGGTTTTTTATATCTCTTAAAAGTTTTTCTATATTTTGGTTTATATTTTTGGAATTTGTGTTTACTCTTCTTTGTATAATTATAGTTATTATTACATCCCTAATGATTCGGTCTTGCATCTTCATAACAAATTTTTTGTTTATGTGTTCTGTAGTATTTAATTGTTGCTCTGTATCTTGGCACAAATTGTGTTCTATACCCTAAAGTATTCACTTCTGGTTTTACTTTCTGCCTATGTATGCACTATATATGTTTATACTCTGTGGATTAAGTAGTTTTAGAAAGAATGAGTCCAAGATTGGACTCCGTTCTTCTTTTGTATAATAACTATCTTGAAAATATTCTCGAAATTTACAAGCATAGTTGTCAAAATAATATATGTCGCATATTTCTAAGTTACTTAGTCTCCATCTTGCTTGATTTTTTTTGTATATAGTGTGTTTTTCTTCTTTATCGTAGACACTGAATTCTGTTCTTATTGCTATTTCGTAATTTGTAATTATTTCTTTCAGACCTAAGGTTCATTGTGCTGAGGTTTCTTCAGTTCCTTTATCATCAATTGATCATTGATTTTCTTATAGTATTTCTTTCTTCTTCCTTTAGTCCATTCCACCATTTTGCTACTATTCCTATAAAAGTTGCTTCTACAAAGTTCTCAAATGCGTTTCCTGAAAGATTTTGCCTAAATCCTACTATTAGTGAGGCCTTTACTCATTCTTCTATTGTTCTATCTACGTCTTTTACGCAGTCAAGATCTAGCCATTCTCCATTTCCTGCTATTCCTTTTTCGTAGTATTCTGTAGCTTCATATTTTGGGGTTTCTTTTTCTATGTGTCTTCTAACTTATTTTTTTTGTGTTTTGTCATTTTCATGGTAAGTGATAAGGTCTTTTGTTAGGTGGTGGTTTTAAGATTTCGTACATGTCAGTTTGAAATTCTGTAGGTTTTGCTATAATTTTTTCTTTATCTTAATCCATTTTTATTTCTTCATTCGTTATATCTAGATTTTTTTAAGGTTTGCTCTACTACCACTGGATTGGGATTTGCCATTAAATCTTCTATTTCTAAATATTTATATTAAGTTTTGTTATAGCTTCTAACTCTTTCATACCTTCTTCCGTTATGCTTAATTCTTCTTTTGTGTCTTCAGCTATATATCTACCTAGTTCTTTTATGTTCTTATTTATGATTTTTAAATCTTTTCTTATAGTTCCTACAAACTCGGGACCATTGCAATCTTCTTCCAACTCTTGTATGTTTATCATATAAATTTCTGGTCATATATTTGGATTTAATCGTACCGCTTTATTAGCCATACTTAGCTTAATTATACTATATCTTAAGCTAATAGGCCACCCCCTTTCTCCTTTCTCCATTTTGAAATGGAGAACGGATAGCAAAAGTAGGAAATCACATATACCTTAACACGTGCACACCACATTTTTTTACTTAACAAAATAAAATACAAAAAACAAATACAAAACAAAAACAAAAAAAAATCCTTCCTCTCCCAACTCCCCTCCTCAAAATCCCGCTAACCCTCCTCCCCCCAAATCCCAGTAGTCGTCGTTCGCCAACCCACCCAAATCCTCGCCGTCGACGCTCGCTGGTCTGCCATGGGTGATGACACCCCCGGCAAGAATTCTCCAATGAATTAGGGTTTCTGAATTCCTAATTTGTTTTGTAATATTGTATTCATAAAACCCTAATTTATCACCGGCTTTTACTCTTGATTTCTAATTAGGGCGTTTCAATTCTTAAAATTTTAAAATACAGACCCTAATTATGGATTCAAAAATAAAGATTGGTTATTTTCATACCAAATCCTTACTAATGTTCTGTTTTTTATTCTTTGTTTCTTCAGATCCAAACAAATTATATTTTAGAGGCTATGGTAGAAATTGGGATTTTGGAAGGCGAAGAGATGAAGGAAAGAATGAAGTGTGGGAAAGTAAGAGGTAATGTAAGTGATTATATGTTTGTTTTTGTTTATTCACTGATTTACACTACTCTCTCCAATGTGTACTCCCAGAGATTACGGAGATGGCAATTAGGCCTATATGTTATGCCGTCGCTGCAATTAACCCAAATGTAATTTACCTGAAGATCAACTTTTATTTTTCAATTTGATGGTAATTGTGTTCACTACTTCTTATAATTATTTCTCATGAAAATTACTTTTGTTATGTTCTTGAGCTTTTCATTTATTTTTAGTAATCTTTCATAATTATTTTAGCAATCTTTCTTCAATTAGAATTTTTGTTTCAGTTTTTATATCCTTTTTCATGTAATATTTAATTTGTTTGTGTTTGAGTATTTTTCTGCTTTTTTACGATAATATGGTCAAGTTTTGAGATTCAGGATCAGGTGCAAACCTAATAATGTAAGGTTTCAGATTAGAAGCAAGGGGATCGTCAAGTGTGAAATTGGAACGAACTGACTTGCATATGGGGGCTTTTTCTTCTAATTGATAGATGTTTTCATTTGAACTTTTGCATTTAAAGTAAAATTATCATTAAATTTTCAATTACAAAGAACGATGGATTGTAGATGATGGTAAAAAGCATGAAAGTTGAATAGTTTGGTCAATTTTATCATTATTGTATTTTATTATTTTTATTTTCTTAGGGTAAAAGTGAACAAATGAGTGAATATATAAGAAAGCTAAGGACTTCCATCAAATGGTTGATGAAATGAGAAGATGAAAATTTGATAAAGCAAGAGAAGCTTCAGAATATGTTGGAATCATAAGGGAAACAACATGCGGATAGTGGTCTCTTTTCTACATTTTTTTTTTTGTTTGAAAAGTTTTGGTGAATTATAGTACTGTATGTGTGTTTTATAGTTTGATCATTTTATACAGACACAACTAAGGAGTAATATAGAAAAGTTGGAGGTAAATATTGAGGAACTTTGCAGACAATATGAGTATTTGCAGGCAAGTTTTTTTATTTGATGAAACAGATTGAGTCAATCGACTCCAGCCAGGCAATCAATAAATAATATGTAACTTTACAAGACGGGTTTTACCAGAAGTAAAACAAAAAAGCAGAGAAAACTCCTAACAAAGCGGAGGAAGAACAAATCTCCAAACTAGCTGCTACATAGTAACAAATAAATACGCAATACAATAGAGACCCAGAAAGGGGCTTCAGAGGGTATAGAAAAGGGAGCCAGCAACTGAAGCAGGCTACTGATGGTGCATCTGCCGACCTAGCCTCCACCCGGAGAGCGGACGCGCACCGGACACTCCCTTCGCGGCATCACACAAGAAAACCAACGAGGGCAATCTCGCAACTGCCACAGATGGGGACGCAAGACCACCCAATGGAGAAGACTCGCTGGACGCAGATGTCGCCACACCGCCGATGACAGGCAGTAAAAGGCTGGAGAAGGGGTGCGATAACATGACTAGGCCCCTACTACATAGCCCAGTCCCTAGATAAACCAAAGAGAAGGTGGCTTCACAAAAAACATCAGCCAAGACCCCTCCAACTCGTCCCAAACCATACAAAGAAGTAGATAACATGGACCTACAGTAAGGTTCGGGAGCAAAAAAGAGGGAATAGGCACGTCACTCTCCCAAGAAGAAATCCAGAGTACCAAAACATCCTCAACACTGCACATTAAACGCATTAAATGCAGTGAAACAAAAGGGACACCGCAATGATCCCCAAATCCATAGCCATCTAGACAAAAGCAGCGAAAAGAAGTTCAGAGCACTTCATACAGTGTCAAAGAAAAAAAAGAAGAAAACTACAGTTACGTAGAGATCAGAAAAGCAAACACATAAAAAATCAGTCATAACCCAACCTATAGCCAAACACAAATGACGAAACAGATAGAGAAGAGCAATAAACACTTCCAAAATGGCCGAAGCCCAGAGCAACAAGGGAAAGAGTAATGGAAGCACAACCCAAGCGCAGAGCAGCCTGCAGCTTAAGAAACATCAGATACTATAGGTTAGTAGACCGATAATAACAATCAAAACAGACAACCAAAATATCCAGACCAAAAGCATCCCAGTCAAAGCCAACGATTGCGTCTCAAACATCTTGACAGCAACTAAGTAAAGGCCCAGAGGACCCAAAAGGGGGAGAGTCAGAAGCACAAAAACCAAAGCCAGAACACCCTGCTGCTCCCTTACGGGGAGGTCAACCCTGCGAGCAAAAGAGAGAGAAGAAGAGAAATGGTCAGCGCAAAAGTAACAAAATCCAAGCGGTTATAAAGCATGAAGGTTGCTAAGACAAAGAACAGATTCGTTTAATTTTTGATAAGCCAAAGAAACACTGGCTTTGAAGTTTGGGCCCGAAGCCCAGAGCTTAAAGAGAAGTAAGAGTTCATCAATCATAGACGCTGTCGAGGAACTGCAATGTTGGAACAACCTGTTGTTCCTTTCCTTCCAAACGATCCAAATGATGGTTTGAACCGACAACATCCACGCGCTTCGAAACAAAGCGTTCGAGGGCTGATAAGACCAACAGGATGCTAATAGAGGAGGGATCGAACCAGTATCCCATGCCAGGGTGCAAATCTTCCACAGAGGGAGGATGACAGGGCACCGAACAAAGAGATGGTTAACGTCTTCTGATTGCTGATCGCACAAGGGGCATAGCTGCCCCCAAGCCAAACTCCTTTTGTTAAGAACCTCAACGGTAAGTAATTTCTTATAAAACGCAAGCCAGGAGGTGATTTTCACCTTAAGGGGTATTTGCAAGCAAGTTTTAGAATGGATGAATCTGACTAGATTGTAAGTCTTTTTCTTAGCATCTCTAAATTTCGGTAATTATTCGACTATTTTTTTATTTTCTTTTAATTGAATAGATATATAGAATGATGTTGGTTGGTTTAAAAGTGTGAATTAGTTAATTTGTAGATTTATCGATTTTTCATTGTATTGTGATTGAAATAGCTAAGAGGTATTTCTAAATTTTTAAGTAATGTATAATTTTATGAGTTCCTCAAGATTATTTTAGTCTGTGCAATTTGCACAGGTAACACTAGTATTTTGTATGCTAGTAGTTGTTGGTAATACCAACTTGCTTCTTCGTTTCTATAATCTAATACCTTGTATGCTATCTCTTTTTGTATTTCTTTAGGTAGTTTTTTAGTTATTTTACTTGTTATTAACAAATATTTTAATATTTTCATATCAGTTATATGCTTTCTTTGTGTTAATCTTCTATTAATGTATATGATTTTAAATTTTGAGAGATTTTTTTTATCTTAATTTCTTTATTTTCTGTGAAATATCCAGTTTTTAAATAGGGTAGTGAGATATGTAAATTTTTTATTTTAATGTTGTGTAAATAACTTTAAAGTTAGGGTCTTTTTTGAAAAATTACTTTCAATGATCCTATTTTTATAAATAGTTTGGAGAGTGTCCTATATCTACAAATATTTTCTAAAAAAATCATATTTCTTAAATTGACTCCCTTTTCTTGGTAGTATTAACATCCAAAGTAATTTTCAGCTTCCCATCATCCTGAAGATCGCATCACATATAAATCCTCACACAACCTAATTTTACACTTCAGTTCATTTCAAAATTTCACTAGGTTTGCATGTATATGCATGCGTGTTGAGGCATTAACAGCTTCGTGTACGGACAAAATTTTCACATATCAATTGCGTAGTAATTTTTCCCTTTTCTAGGGCTACACAGTCATACTGCATAGTCAGATGTAGTAGCCGTACATTTTTTCAAGTGTAAAATGCTGGAACGCTTTGTTTCGTAGCGCATGGTTGTTGTCGGTCCAAACCATCATCTGGATCATTTGGAAGGAAAGGAACATCAGGTTGTTCCAGCATCGCAGATCCTCGATCTCTTCTCTGATTGACGATCTTTTATTTCTCTTCAAGCTTTGGGCCTCGGGGCCAAGTTTCAAAGCCGTTTCTTCGCTGGCTTATCAAAAATTAATCGACTCTATTCATTGTCGTAGCAACCTTCATGCTTTATAGACACAGGATGTTTTGCTCTTTTAGATCACTATTTCTACATCTCTCGCATCTCTCTTTCTTTATTATTCAACAGTTTTTCCCTTTTTAGCTCACTTTTCTTTCCCCTTTTTCTGTTGCGTGCAGGATTGACTGCCCCGTGGGGGTATTGCAGGGGGTTCTGGCTTGTGGTTATTTTGAGCGCTTGCCCCTTAACCATTTTGGGTCCTCGGGACCTTTGTTTTATTGGGATGCTTGGGGTTGCATTCGCTGGTTTTGCCTGGGATGTTTATTGTCTAGTTTTTTGGCTGTAATTATTGTTCCCGCAGGGCTCGATCCCTTCTTCTCTGATGTTTCTTTGGCTACAGGCTGTTTTGCGCCTCTTAGGCGTGTCCTCCTCCTCTTTCCCCTGATATGTTGTACTACGGCTGGGGTGTAATTGCTTAGTGGCTCACATCTTTCGAGCATCGTATCTTGTTTCTCGCTTTTAGTTGGGTTTTGGCTTATGGTTTATGTGCTGTTTGCTTCTTTTCTCTTCAATTCTGGGTTGCCTCTTTCTGATTGTGAGCTGTTTAATTTACTATTTTTGTTTCATTTTCGCTGTTGACGGCTGGATGCTTTATTTTGGTGACCCTTTGCGGTCTCTCTATTATCTCTCGGCACTGTTTCTCTGCTTTTATTGGTGCAGCGCTGTGGTTTTAGTTGTTGTTGCGGATTGTTGTAGGGAAGAGGGGATTGCCGACGGTTGTTTAGCTCCCTCCCCTTACCGCAGGCCATCAGTGCTGCCTGCGGTATCGCGTTGCTTTATTTCTGTTCTATTTGCTTTGGTTTGGTTTGGTTGGGCTTTGCCTTAGGCCTCAGTGTTGCCACCCTCTCCCTGGCCTTACCTTAGGTCGGGGCTTGATCTGAGAGCCTTGCCTGGGAGCTATCCCCTTCGTCAACGGCGCTCTGTCCATATATGGCAAGGTAGCACCCCCTAGCGCCAGCGTGTCTCCCCCTTTGGGGAGTTTAGCGTCCCCATGTAGTGCAGTTGTGTGTACGGCCCCATCGCCTCTCACCTCTGTCCGTTGCTTGCCGACTCTCCGGCGCCTGGATTGTTCAGCAGCTCGACTTTCTTTGCTTCCGGGCTTCAGTTGCTGTGTTCTTCTTCTATTCTGTTGCACTAATTGTTTGCTTAGCGTTGTTTTGTTAGCTGTAATATTTACTGTTTTTGTGTTTTACCCCCGGTAAAACCCCCCTTTGTAAACATTTATTATTATTTATTGATTGCCTGGCTAGAGTCTTTCGACTCTATCCGTTTCATCAAAAAAAAAAAGTGTAAAATGATTCTTAGGGTAAAATTATTGTTCAAAAAAATTCTAGACACATCATTGTACAAGGGATCAAATAGTCATTAGGAAAGGTCCCGGTATCACACCATGAAGTCGAGAGTTTCTATTCGATTGGCTGGAACCTTTTCCGCGGTCACATCAAGGATGACTATTCCTTCAATTTAGACTGGAACCTCAGAGAATCCGTGAAGGGTGCGCCCGGCCGGTTTGAGACGACCCTGGAAGAAATTGAGTTATTCGAATATATCGAAGAAAAATATGTTCATCGAGCTGTCATTGTCTATCAAGATATGTCGCACATCATGATTTGTTATGCACAGACTGATAACTAGCACATTGTAATTAAATGTTCGGACACACTCTACGTTATGGTCTGAGAAGGTTAATGTCACCCTACAGCTAGCGCAAATAGAAATCGCGCAAACAGGGGGGGGTGTACACTGAGTTTTCTTCTCGAGCTGTCATTGTCTATCAAGATATGTCGCACATCATGATTTGTCATGCACGACTGATAACTAGCACATTGTAATTAAATGTGGGGATTGTTTAGTTAAAGTTGTCGTCGAGGTTTTTTTTTTTTTTTTTTTTTTAAATTATAATCTCGCTGGTTGAAAATTGAGAAAGTTTGTCGAACCTAAAGATTCTTCGAATATCTCAAAAACACACCCTACCCGGCCCATATAACAGTAACACCCCTACCATTACCAAAACCTCAGCAGCAAAAATAAAGAGAAACAGAAATGTCTACATTGATGGCGAAGCACCGGATCCCACCGCTATCCATGGCTATCTCCACTCATATAAGAAGGCTGTGCACTGCCACGTCAGCGTCGGAGGCGGAGGATCATAAGTCGCTTTACCGTCGGTTATCGGCACTACGAGGCGATCCGAATGGTAGCGTTTCAGAAACGATGGAGAGTTGGTTGAAGGAGGGGAAAGCGGTGACGTCACCCAAGGTGATTAAGATAGTTCGGGAGCTATGCAAGTACCAGGATCACAGGCACGCTCTGGAGGTAAGGATACCTCTCTCTCTCTCTCTTTCTTCTTCATTTTCTTTTTTTTTTTTATTTTTTTTTGTTCTTTTTAATCACAAGGATAGAGTTCCAAAGGAACTTCAGCCAATTCTATCATAATAATATTATTATTTTAAAAAAATTAAATTAAATTTTATTATCTGGTAAATGAAGTTATGGATATGTGTCTTGTGTTGAATTTCAAGATGTATGGAAAGTTATAGATTGGCTGTTATTCGAACCTTAAACCTATAAATTGGCAAGTTCGAAAGCCATGATTTTGGGGAGGTCAAAATAAAACCGATGGGTCCAATTTTGCTTATAAAGCTATGAATCTAATGTGGTGTGTTTGGAAATCTCAATGCGATTTGGTGTGTCCCAAGTTGAGAGAACACCCACGAGTTATCGCCACAAAAGCCTTAGCCTTTGCAGTACCTTCAAACCCTTCCTTTTCAACTACTGCCTCGTCAAGCATGACTAGGAACGGTTAGAACTTGAATTTCATAAAGTAGGAAACTGCTAACAATGTTTATGAAGAAATACAATTACAGGAAATAAAAGAACAAACCAGACACTTCAATATAGAGTCGAGATTAAGATCTCTGTCTTTAAAGCAAAATTCGCCCTGTAGTGGGACGGTGGTTGACGAATTGCCTCCCAGGATACAACTGTATTACCTTTTCCTGAAGAGCAGCACCCTAGCTTTAGAAATATCAGCGAACCATTAGCTGTAATGCACTCTCAGACTCTGACTCAGAGGAAGAAGAAGAAGAAGAAGAAGAAGATTCAAAATTTCAAAACTCTGTGTCCTGACAGACAAAAATTTACTGGTCTTATAGGAGAAGAGGAGTAACTGAATGGTCCATTACTTTGTAACAGCTAGGGGTGGACAACTATTATCCGAACCGACCAATCCGAACCAATCCACCCCGAACCGACCTATTTTTAACCGAACCAATTGGGGGTTTGGATTGGCCCGGTTCTTGATCTTCAATAACCAACTGGACCGGTTCGGTTGTTGGATGAGGATTTCAAATAACCGATGAAACCGAACCGACCGTACCTCTATGCATAAGTCCATAAAAAATATAATTCTCCTTTAATTCCTTGAATATACAAATAGTCATTTCTCATTTTTTTGGAGATACAAACAATCTTCTTTAATTTCTTTAATACAAACCGAGCAGTTGTTCTACCTATGTTTTGATTTTTCATAATTCTATGTGTTATGTTGCTGAGAAATGCTTGATTTACAGTGTGACCCAACTTAATAGAATCATAAAGTTGATGTAACATTTAGTAGTTACTTTAATCAAGTCAAGCAGAAATTATTTTTTAAATCTTTTTTTATTGTACCTGAAATTCAATTAGCTATGGTTATTGATGTTTCTTTTATGATAATAAACTAAGATTACAGAAGTATGCAAGTATAAAAGTAGTTTATCTCATCCATTTAAGCGTCATTATCTCAATCAATTAGTGCAAAATTCATTAACAACTTGTGGTTTTCTGAATCTTCATTTTAAATTCATTTCTGAATAATAAATAGCAGATTGTTTTTTAAGTTTGATTGAAGTTAATCTTTTAAATTTCAACAAAATTATGAGTGATGTTGAAAGTGAAAAGTAGCACGCCAAACCAACCATCCAATTCAATCCAAACCGAGCTTAATCGGCTTGGATAGAAATCGATCCAATTAAGGTTCGGATTGGTTGCGGATGAGAAATTTAAAAAACCGATCTTCTTTGGATTGGTGGTGGATGGTCCATATTAGGTCGGATATCGATTGATGCCCACCCCTAGTAACAACAGAGTAATGGTTCAAAAAACGTAACTGATGAGCCATTACTTTGCTGTTACAGAGTAATGGTACCAGTTACAGAATTTGAAAAGCCTCAACAGTAAACTGGAAAAAATAAATTGGAGCGAGGCAAAAAATTAATGTAGGCCAGTGCCAAGCCAAGCCAGGCCAGACCAGACCAGAACAAACCGAACTGAGCCGAGCTGAGCCGAGGCCGGGGCCGGGCCGAGCGCACGCGCTTGTGTGTTTGTAATTTTGGCAAGGTCATCTCTCCACCACACGTTAGTGGTAACCCCAGGACTACGCCATTTAGTCCATTTCTTTAGCTTATATACTAGAGAAATCTTTTTCATCTTCCAATGTGGGACTATCCATTCCAAATTCCCAAGTTAGTAATTTCGAGTACCCATCTTTGGACCTACATTTCTCATTCATACAGAAATTGTTTTTGGCAAATGAGTACATTATGAAATAGTACTCGAAGAGAGAAACGTAATCCAATCGCAGTTTTAAATTTCCTCCGATACGGCCGAAATTTTGGCCGAAATTTCGTTTCGACTAGCTTGCCGATACGAAATCACATATTTTATACTCAATTGTTTTGGACTGAAATGTGTAGATTTCGGCCGAAATTGCCAAAATATCGGCCGAAATATTATCGAAATTAGCGAAATATTAGCCGAAATATGCACAAATGTTATTGTGAATATATATAAAAATTTGTTTTACTTTTTGCATATATGTCTTTCAATATAGGACCTTAAGCTAACATAATGTGAGGATTTCATCTCGCTATTGTTTATATATTTGCAAAGTCAAGTAAGTTTATTAACTAATATATTTTTTCTAATTAATGCAAATTTATTTTAGTTATAACTTATGTTACATTCTCTTTTATATTGTTGTTAAATTCTGTGAATATTTACCGTAATTGATTCATGTCATTAGTTACATTATACAATATTTTATTTGATAAATGACATGTAGGTCATATAATATCTTATTTAGTAACCAAAAAAATATTTATTGAGTATAGGAAACGAACTTCCGATATGATCACTTTTCTCCGATATCTCCTCTGATATCTCCGATCCGAGACGAAACACCTCTTGCCGAGACGAGTCCGAAATCCGAGATTTAAAACCATGAATCCAATCACTTACCGGCGCCGCCGGTGGCCGGTGCCCACCGGAATCTGGCCCGAAAAATATGCCAAAAATATTTCTAACAATCCCCCACATGAATGAAAATTACCAGACCATGCAATACAGACACGACAGGAAAAGACATGACCGAAAAAACTCTGAGAGTACAATCGGAAAATCACTGCATCAGGAATGGTAGTAATTTTTCAACTTTGAACCACCCTCAGTGAGTAGCCATCGGATTCACTTGACCAGGTAGTGAACATGATGTCTTGAATTACCCGGGCTTTGATGTGAACCTAGACAATAACTATCACATGTTTTATCTCCTCACATAACTAGGTTATCTTGTTGTGTTCATTTTGGCCTTGAACAACCCTGGTTAATCGTGAGTGAATTTGGAGAATGTACTCTCTCTTCATTCTCCTAGAAACAGCCTCATTTCACACTCACAAGGTGATTGCCCATAAAGAGTATCGTGTCATACCCCACTTTTATTTCAAAGGTATGGAAATCATTAAAAGCCAAGTTTATCCTAACCTTTTGCAAGCAGCACTGTTTTATCATCTTAAGAGTGGGTACAAGATTTTAATCTCTCAGTGCTTACGTCGATTCAACAAGATTTAGTTCTTCCCTTAAACCTAGATCTTGGGATCTCCAATTCCTAGGTAGGGTTTCCATTAGCATTGGTATCGGGTCGGATCCGGTCGGGTCCTTCACTACCCGGACCCGGTTCCCTACGGGTCCAAAAATTGGACCCGGACCTGGACCCGGTTCCAGGTCCTATTAAAATATTTCTACTCGTCCGGATCCTATTAAAATATTTCTACCCGTTCGGGTCGGAGCAGAAATGTGAGCAGCGAGCGGAGGTGGCGAGTAGAAGATTTAGAATAGAGGAGAGAAGAAAAAAGGATGAGTTTTGACTTTGGAAGAAAAAAATTTAGAATTGTGGAGGAAGGAGGGGAGGGATGAGGATAGAATATTTATTTTTATATTGATTTTTTAGGTTTTTTTAACGGGTTTGGGTCCGGGTCTGGGTCCGGGTCCGGATCCGTTTTGAGTAGACCCGGACCCATACCCGAAAATACAACGGATCCCATTTTAGGACCCGGACCCGGACCCAGATAGGTCGGGTCAGTTCCGGTCCAATGTCGGGTCCGGGTCGGGTTCGGGTCTGATCCGGGTTTCGGGTATTTATACCAATGCTACTTTCCATCAAGTATTCTCTTTCGTCATTGGCTTTAAACTCATTTCTTTTGATGATCTCACAACTTGTTCTCGTGACAAACCTTTAATAAATGGATCGCTAGGTTGTCGGCCAATTTTATATACTCTATACAGATTATTTCATTTGAGAGCAGTTGTCTAATGGTTTTGTGTCGCCTTCTAATATGATGAGATTTACCATTACACATACAATTCAGTGCTCTTGCTATAGCTGATTGGCTGTCACAGTGTACACATAGCAGGCACCGGTTTTTTCCATATATTTTGAAGCCACTCTGCTTCCTCTGTCACTTTGTCTAAAGCAATAAACTCAGATTCCATGGTGAATCTGGCCAGTAACGTTTGTTTAGAGGATTTTCATGATACAGCTGCACCACCAAGAGTAAAGACATACCCTCTTGTGGATTTCGAGTTCTTGGAGTCTGTATCTAGTTGGCATCACTGTAGCCTTCTAGTACTGCTGGATATCTGGTATAATGCAGCCCATAACTCTGAGTATATTGCAAGTAGTTCAATACTTTAGTTATTCCTTTCCAGTGACTTCGTCCTGGATTACTTGTGTAGCGGCTCAGTACATTTACTGAATGTGCCAAGTTCGGTCTTGTACAATTTGTTAAGTACACCAGACTACCGATTAACGTGCATATTCCAATTGTGATATGTTGTAACCCGTGTTTTTGAACAAGTGAAGACTGGGATCCATAGGACTTTTGGCAGTCCCATTGGAGTAATTCTTGAATCTTTCAAGTACTTTCTCAGCGTAATGAGTTTGAGACAAAGTAATTCCCTCAGACGTCCTGAAAACTTTGATTCCTAGTATAACATCTGCGATTCCTAAATCTTTCATATCAAACTTACCACTAAGCATGTTCTTAGTTTGTTTGATAATGTCATTATTGCATGTCATCTACATACAAACACACCAGAATGTATCAATTTGGAGTATCTTTGATGTAGATACACTTGTCACATTCATTAATTTTGAAACCATTTGACATTATAACATTGTCAAATTTTACATGTCACTGTTTTGGAGCTTGTTTCAGTCCGTACAAGGACTTTACAAGCCTACACACCTTGTTTTCCTGTCCAAGAACTACGTAACCCTCAGGTTGTTTCGTGTATATTTCTTCTTCTAAATCCTCATTTAGAAATGCGGTTTTGACATCCATTTGATGTATTTCGAGGTTACGTAGAGCTGCAATAGCTATCAGCATTCTTATAGAAGTTATTCTTGTGATCGGAGAATAAGTATCAAAGAAGTCTAGACTTCTTTTTGCCTAAATCCTTGTATCACAAGTCTCGCCTTATGTTTCTCTATTGAACCATCTGGTTTCAATTTCTGCTTGAAAATCTATTTGCTTCCTAGAGCTTTACACCCAGAAGGCAAATCGACCAACTCCCATGTATGATTTTGCATGATCGAGTCTATTTCACTTTTGATTGCTTCCTTTCATATAGGAGCATCAGGCATAGACATGGCTTCCTTAAATGTTCTGGGCTCATTCTCTAACAAAAAAGCCGTTACAAAGTCAGGACCAAATAGCTTTGATGTTCTAGCCCGTTTACTTCGTCTAGTTCATCATTCTCATGTCCTGGTTCATCAACCGAAGTGCTTGCATTCCCTTGCTCATGTGTACGTTTGGGATATGTAGCATCCTTGCACGGAGATACGAGTTCAAAGAAGGAAGCATTCCTAGATTTCATTATTGTATTCACATGGATGTCCGGTATATTCGATTTATATACCAAGAATCGATATGCACTACTGTTGTGTGCATGGCCTATGAATATGCAATCAATGGTCTTAGGTCCTATTGTGACCTGTTTTGGATTAGGTACTGTCACTTTTGCTGGACACCCCACACTTTGAGGTATTTATACGAAGGTACATTACTTTTCCATAGTTCGTATGGTGTCTTACCAGTTTTTCTGTGAGGTATTTTATTGAGAATATAGTTGGCAGTCAGCAACGCTTTTCCCCACATTTTTTGGGGTAACCTAGAATTCAACAACAAGGCATTCATCATCTCCTTTAGAGTTCGGTTCTTGCGCTCGGCAATACCGTTTGATTCAAGTAAGTAAGGAGCAGTTGTCTGATGAACTATTCCATGTTCAGAGCAGAACATATTGAATGGTGCATCATATTCCCCTCCTTTATCACTCCTAACGATTTTAATCGTTTTGCCAAGTTGATTCTCAACCTCAAGCTTATATTCCTTGAATTTATCCAAGGCCTCATTTTTGCTATGTAACAAGTATACATAACAGAATTTTGTGCAATCATCTATGAATCACAAAATACTTTTTGCCGCCTCTGGTCTGCACGTATTTTAAATCACATAGATCAGTGTGAATTAGACCTAGAGTTTCAGTGTTTCTTTCTACAGAACAGGATGGAGTTTTAGTGAGTTTGGCCTCTGTGCAAACTTCACATTTTTTGCAGTTGTCTACCTTAAATTTTGGTAGTAAATTCATATGAATTAATCTACGTAGAGAATTGAAATTAACATGGCCTAGTCTTTCATGCCAAACAGAAGACAACTCAACAACATATGCAATAGGATTAATTTCATTTATTTTGGGAACAACAGGAACAACACATTTTGGGACGACTGTCATTACATTGAATTTGAATAGTCCATCATTCACATACCCTTTTTTCAAGTATATCCCATTCTTTGAAAGTACAAAATTATCAGAAGCAAGAACGACCCTAAATCTATTCTTTCTTAGCAAAGATCCCGAGACCAGGTTCTTTCTAATATCTAGAACGTGCAACACATTGGTTAGTGTTAGTTCCTTGCCTGAAGTCATCTTCAACACTATCTTCCCTGTTCCTTCAATCTTGGAGGTAGAAGAATTACCCATGAACAACTGTTCATCCTTGTTGCATTTCTGGTATGAGGTGAACATCTCTTTGTCTGAGCAGATGTGCTTGGTGGCCCCAGTATCGTACCACCACTCACGAGGATTGCTCCCTACCAGATTTACCTCTGATACAACAACACAGAGGTCCAAGTCAGAGAGACCAGTGGACAGGTTCTCAGCAATGTGCGCATGGGATTTGTCATTCCCTTTTGCCTGTCCTGTTCCAGCACGGTTGTTATTCTTGCTGCGGCAGCCAGAGATTTTGTGCCCCAGC
This sequence comes from Hemerocallis citrina, assembly GCA_017893485.1. Classification (NCBI taxonomy): domain Eukaryota; kingdom Viridiplantae; phylum Streptophyta; class Magnoliopsida; order Asparagales; family Asphodelaceae; genus Hemerocallis; species Hemerocallis citrina. Next base: position 147,195,562 of record CM030365.1, on the reverse strand, counting down.
TTACCACACTTGTGGCATTTTCCAGCAAACCTCTTTGCGGTAGGTTTTTTGTTCGAGGCCTGTGGCAAGAATTTTCTCTTTTTGCCCTTCTGTTCGTGCTCCACCATGTTGGCCTTTTCTATGGACTGATTTCCATAGGATTTGTCAGCCTTGTGATTCTCCTCTTCAATCTGCAACCTGACAATCAGGTTCTCAAGAGACATCTCCTTTCGCTTGTGCTTGAGGTAGTTCTTGAAGTCCTTCTATCCTGGTGGAAGCTTCTCAATGAATGCTGCAACCTGGAATGGTTTACACAGCATCATATTCTCTGCAGCGATTTCGTGCATTATTACCTGCAGTTCCTGAATTTGACTTATAACTGTCTTGGAGTCAACCATCTTGTAATTCAGAAATTTGCCAACTACAAACTTCTTAGAGCCGACATCTTTTGTTTTGTACTTCTTCTCCAAAGACCCCCACAGAAGTTTGGAAGTCTTGAAGACACAGTAGACATTGTATAGTGGATCTACCAAGCCGTTCAGGATGTAATTTCTTCATAGATAATCACCCTGAGTCCATGCATCAACCGCAGCAACGGAGTGCGCAGCCATAGGTGTCAGCATAGGGGCAGTTTCAGTGAGAAACCTGTCCAGCTTCAAGGTGGTTAGGTAGAACTGCATCTTTCCTTGCCACTTTTTGAATCCAGTTCCATTGAACTTTTCTGGTTTTTCTCCCACAGTTATATGTGTGGGCCGAACGACCGTTTGTGCCACAACCGATTGTGCCGTCACATTTGGGTCACTGGTGTTTGTGCATTGAGAAGTCCACTGACATTTTTGTTTTGTGTGTTTTCCATTTTCTGAAACAGTCAAAATTGAACTGTTAGTTTGTTTTTCCGAAACGATAACAGTACCTGTAAATAATCTTCACAAAAACTGTTAGAATAGAGGAAAAATTTTGTTTTAAGATTGTTAGAACTTGAATTTCATAAAGTAGGAAACTGCTAACAATGTTTGTGAAGAAATACAATTACAGGAAATAAAAGAACAAACTAGACACTTCAATACAGAGTCGAGATTAAGATCTCTGTCCTTAAAGCAAAATTTACCCCGTAGTGTGACGGTGGTTGACGAATTGCCACTCAGGAGACAACTATATTACCTTTATCTGAAGAGTAGCACCCTAGCTTCAGAGATATCAGCGAACCAGTAGCTGTGTTGCACTCTCAGACTCTGACTCAGAGAAAGAAGAAGATTCAGAATTTCAACACTTTTTCCTAGCAGACAAAAAATTACTGGTCTAATAGGAGAAGAGGAGTAACTGAAGGGTCCATTACTCTGTAACAACAGAGTAATGGTTCAAAAAACGTAACTGATGAGCCATTACTTTGCTGTTACAGACTAATGGTACCAATTACAGAATTTGAAAAGCCTCAACAGTAAACTGGGAAAAGTAAATTGGAGCGGGGCAAAAAATTAATATAGGCCAGGGCCAGAGCCAAGCCAAGCCAATCCAGGCCGAGCCGAGCCAGGGCCGAGCCGGGCGCGCGCCCGCTCATGTGTTTGTAATTTTCGCTAGGTCCTCTCTCCACTACACGTTAGTGGTAACCCCAGGGTTACACCCTTTAGTCCATTTCTTTAGCTTATATACTAGAGAAATCTTTTCCATCTTTCGATGTGGGACTACCCATTCTAAATTCTCAAGTTAGTACATTTCGAGTACCCAACTTTGGACCTACATTTCTCATTCATACGGAAACCGTTTTTGGCAAATGAGTACATTTGCCAAAAATGGAATAGTTCTTAACGACACGACACGACACGACAACCAAATGCAAGTTTATGTGCTTCTTAGATTTATGTGTCATTTATTGTAATTATTGAATGAAAGAGAAAAAGGGAGATTAGTAGGAAATATTAGGATGTTGCAAGAATACACAATTGAATTTTTGATTTTGTTAAACATATGACCCATTTTATCTTTGAATTTTTTCCCAAAATGACCCTTTTTTTGAAAGTTTTCCCCAAACTGACCTACTTTTTTTTTCTTCCCTAAACGACCCACTCGCTTTTTGAAAAAGCGAGTCTGGGATTATTCCCCTCGCTTTTTCAAAAAGCGAGTCTTATGTTGCAGATTTTCAACATCTCAAGACTCGCTTTTTGAAAAGGCGAGGAAATAATCCCAAACTCGCTTTTTCAAAAAGTGAGTCTTTAGTTTTCCTGCCCAGCAAGAGCGGAAGGCTCGACTGGCAGAAGGGTGGTGCTTCGGGGTGGCGAGGGTCGACCCGACTGTAAGAGCGGAAGGCTCGACTGAGATGAGTGCGGTGGTGCTTCGGAGGTGGAGTGCGGCGTGGGTTCTGTGGTCGTTGGGAGACAGAGAAAGAGTGAGCGGGAGATGGAGGAAGAGAGAGAGAGAGCAGGAGATTGGGAACTTAACACAGCAAGTGAAACAAGATTACAAGTTCAAGCTCTTAAATTGGGAACAATGACAAAGACTAACACACTCATTAATCTCCGTTAATCTCACTCAAAATTTCAAATCATTCTCTAATTTGCTTAAGTAATGAAATGAGAGAGCAAAAATCATAGGAAAATAATATATATACAAGGAAAATTAGTACACTAGTAGATAGCGGTGGGTTTTAAGGCTAATAAATGTGTCAGCAAAATAAGTGAACTCACAGTAGTCACAAAGTTTTTAAGGCGACGTACCAGGTGGTTCCCAAGGGCGAGGGGTGTGCAGTGAAGATGAGCTTCGAGTACGAGAAGGCATGCGAGGAGGTGCCGGAGGCTGACACAGTGAAGGAGGTGACTGAACAAACCCTTAAGGAGTTGGATGCTTATATATGCGCCTAAAGAACTAAGATGTAAGTACTAAGAAGAGGGGATTATGAGGTTTGAGGTCAAATGAATAAGTGATGCATCTAGGTTTTACGTAATGGGATGTTTCATGTTTGGAGTTCGATGGGGAGACAAACGGAGGGAGGCGAGGTCAGAGATAGTTGGGCCCAAACGACACTCGCTTTTTGAAAAAGCGAGGTGGGATAAATCCCCTCGCTTTTTCAGAAAGCGAGTGTTGCTGAGCAAAAAAAAAGTCAAGACTCGCTTTTTGAAAAAGCGAGTGTGGGATAAATCCCCTCGCTTTTTCAGAAAGCGAGTGTTGCTGAGCAAAAAAAAAGTCAAGACTCGCTTTTTGAAAAAGCGAGTGTGGGATAAATCCCCTCGCTTTTTCAGAAAGCGAGTGTTGCTGGGCAAAAAAAGTCAAAACTCGCTTTTTGAAAAAGCGAGTGTAGGATAAATCCCCTCGCTTTTTCAGAAAGCGAGTCTTGAGATAACGAAAATCAGCTTCTCAAGACTCGCTTTTTGAAAAAGCGAGGGGAATAATCCCAGACTCGTTTTTTCAAAAAGCGAGTGGGTCGTTTAGGGAAGGGGAAAAAAAAGTAGGGCAGTTTGGGAAAAACTTTCAAAAAAAGGGTCATTTCGGGAAAAAATTATTTTATCTATTCTCATAGGTTATACTACCTTCGAGTCGATCTACATTATTAAAGAGGAAATGTGTCTTTTACCAGTTGATAGTTTATAGCGTTCAAGAGCTAGAAAATGAATGGGAAGTCCTTTAACAACAGGAATTTTTTGGGGTACAGAATACACTACAAAATTGAGCAAAAATAATTTCACTTTGATAAATAATACCCTGAGAGTATTTTTGTCTTTTCGGCTTGTCTCATATTAGTGTAGTGGACTTATATGTAAATATTTATGTTTTTCAGGATACACTATATCTGGAAAAGTTTTGTTGAGTAATATTGTATTTTAAATTTGGTAGAGCTGTGTAACAAGCACGCGAGAATATTTTCTGTTAGATTTATCGCTTTCTCCATAAATTGGTATTCCCTAACAATATGGAAAAATGTATTCTACGTTTATTGATAATTGCTTGTATGATCTGTTATTCTTCATGTTCCATAGACAAACTACGGGAAAAGGCCTTGGATGACAACAAACATGATGATAAAGAATTGGATGGAGTAAATCCTAATTTTACTGAATAAAATTATATTACAGGTAATGGACTGGACTGAAAGGAAGGGACTTCTAACATCCAATGGAAGCCGTGCATTGTACTTAAATCTTCTATCAAGTGGTAGAGGGATAGAATCAGCAGAAAATTACTTCTCTACCCTCACAGATTGTGCCAAAGACCGGACAATATACAGAGCTCTTCTCTACTGTTACTGCAGGAAGAGATTGAAAGACAAGGCCATTTCCGTATTTGAACAAATGAAGCAACTCAACCTAGCTCCAGATGTTTTTGTCTACAATAATCTCATGAGCCTTTATATGAAATTAAACATACACACCAATGTCATTGATCTTTTTAAAGAGATGAAGGAGAGCAATATCTCTCCAGATAATTGCAGCTATAGAATCTTGATAGACACCTATGCGGATCTGAATGAGATAGACTCTGTGGAGAGAGCTATACAGGAAATGGAAGGAAGTGGACTTCTTTTAGACTGTTTTACGTACTGTCGCCTGGCTGAGATTTACAGCTCGGTTACACTTTTTGAGAAAGCTGAGATCGCACTGAAGAAAGCCGAGTTGGTTATGGGCAAAAGTGACTTCTCGATTTTCCCTTTGCTAATCAGATTGTATGCAGGGTGTGGTAACTTGACAGAAGTAAAGAAAGTGTGGAAGTTGCTGAAGAAGACGACGCAAAGGCCTAATAATCAACAGTATCTTGTAATGCTTGAGGCTCTTAGGAGGCTGGATGATATGGATGCATTAAAACAGTGCTTTGAAGAGTGGGAATGTGGTTGTCTGAATTATGATTCAAGGCTCACGAATGTAGTGACATGGGCTTACTTAGAGAAGGGTATGGTGAAAGAGGCTGAATTGATTCGGGAAAAGGGTACAGAGTGGGGGTAATAAAGGATGCATCAAAGATCTGGAAATGTGTCTTGAAAACTCATCTTTGAAGATTTTGGAAGTACTCAGTTCGCTTTGGGAGGATGGGTTGCAGGGAGTTCCCAGTTTGAGTCTTGTAAATTATTTCATATGGAAGAAGCAAAGCCAAAAAGAAACTTAAAAGGAACATAAACTCATCTTGTTTTATTGGAGGGGGTACAGAATCTGAGAGAGAAATGTGAAATTTCTTGGATAAGATAGATTTAAGTAATTTTGAAAGAAAAGTATGGAGAATTGAATCAATTTTTGCACCAAATTGCTTTAGATTCAGAATCAACTTGTATGAACCTGCACTTGAAGTGTAAATGTGGTGTTGCTGATGAGCAAATCTGAAAGAAATGAACAGAATCCAAAAACTATGTTTGATTGTGGCTGTTGATTTTTTTCTCAAGGCAAAGGCTGTAACTTGTATCAGGTGTCCTATCACCTACTGTTAGATCTTTAATATCATAAAACTTGGACCTCTTTGTTGCCCTGTTTTTTTGTGTTTACTTGTATACACTATACAGCTTTTGGGAGGACTTGAATTGCATTTTCTGTATATCTGTCATGTTTGGCTTGGGAATTATAGGCAATATTGTAGGTTTCTTTTTCTCAATTATATGAAAGAAGCAGCCGTATGCTGTCAGAAATTCAGAAGAGCTTTGTTCAAGAGACAAAAGTCCAAAACATGTAATAAAAGGTTATTTATTTTTTCACAGGGAAGTTTTTGTATCTGTTTTCTTCTCTGCATTTAACTGTACCCATCTATGATAAGGTTGGGGTTGGATTAATTAATACTACCACGAAGATATATGCTGCCTTGTGATTTTTGGGAAGTGGAAAGAAGAGGGGTTGCTGATATCTCTAACATTATTACATATTGATATTGCATTTGCAACCCTATGTTTTTTGGATTAGATATATCTAATGTAGGCTTGAATTTGTTTGCTTTTCTTTTTATTCATTTAGTTGTTTGTCTTTTTTTTAAACAAAATTTTGAAAACAGAATTTGGGATAAAGCCTTCATGTTGCCGACCATAATAGAGTTGAGTAGCAAATTTGACAATAGAATTTTTTTCCTTTTCACTTGAGGAAAAACATCTGTTACGTGGTTGTGACATTACTTGCGACAAAACTACATAAGCCACTTTTTCCTTTTTCAGACTGCAACTGGATTTTCTCATGTTCCTCTTTAACTTTTTTGGCCATCTCATTTGCAGTACACCATCCAAAGGCTGTCGCTTTTCCAAATATGAAGCAGACTTGAGAAAGGATGTTTGCAACACTTCTTTTCGATGGGCTTTTGTTGCGTGGAAGCAAATAGATATTGTGAGTTCTTTTTATGAAAAAAAATAAAAGATGTATCATTTGCCAGCGTTGATCGCCGTAAACTGTTGTTGACTCTGAAATCTGACTGTTGTGAACGGTTAGATCTGATTTGAACGGTTGTAATCGCTTCGATTGATCTACAAAATAGCCTGAAACACCACGGTTTGTCACGTCGACGGGCCCTCCGACGCAAGTCAAAAAACTCATAATATATGAAGAGTTTTGTGAGCGAAACTTGTCATTACTCTGTTTCTGAAGAGGTCATGGGGTATTTATAGTCGCTAAAGGAGTCAGTTTCAAGGTATTGGATTTATCTTTACTTCCCGATATTTGTGATAAAGTTTTTTATCCTTTTCTATGTAAAGAGATCGAGTTAGGACTCCTCTCTTGATAAAGAGATAGAGTTTTTAAACCTTACTTATGCATGGAGAGATAGAAGTAGTTACTCTTTAAAGATACATAATTTAAACTAAATTCTATGGATGAGCCTGGACTCCTTCTTATTGGGCTGCTATGACAACCCAGTATGGTAGGTCTATTTTGAGTTGTTGGGCCTGAAAGATGGTCAACTTCCTTTCACGGGCTTGTATCTGCTGAATTTTACTATTTTACCCTTGAGAGCTATAGGATTTATGTCTGATTTGAACAATCCCAAATTGGTTCTATTTTTACCCATATCACAAATTCCCCACTCCTGAAGACTGAGTTTCGCAACCTTCAATGGGTAGTTCGCCTATTTAGAATGGTTTACAAAACTTATCGGAGCTTTCGGAAATGTATGAACCTTGGTCGGGTTTAATGGAGTTGCTCTAACTTTATAAAGAACCGATAATTATCCCCAGAATTTTTTGGAGTTTTGGTGATATTTCTAAAAATAAAATTCCAATCTTAATTATCTTTCCCAATTTTAAATTATTTTTCAGATTTTTTAAACAATCTCCCGATTTTTATAATTAACTTCCAAATTTCTTAATTAATTATTCTAAATTTACATTAAATTTTTTTTAAATATTTTAATATTTTTCCAAATTTATAATATATTTTTAGAATTTTAATTATTTAATCCGATTTTCTAATTATTTTTGGAATATTTAACTATTAATTAGAATTAATAATTATTTAAAAAATTAAATCATACCAGATGACGTAGCGTGATATGGATCGTCGATCTGATTGGATGCGCGGGTCGAGGAGATCGTACAGTCGTGAAGTTACTCGGTGCACTACATACACGGTGTAGTGCACCGACGAGCTTTTTTAGGAGATCTCACGCGTAGATCAGAAGAAGCGCTAAGTTTGAGGAGATCCGATGGAAAAAAAACACCAATTTTCCGATTCTACACTGTGAAGCACCGGGTAAGGTGTTGAGGCTGACATGACGTCTCATGTGGCGCCACATCAGCGGTCGTTGACTGGTCAATGTCATTCTTTTTTTCTCTTCTTCTTCTTTTTGTTTCCCTTACTTTTCTCTGCTGATGGCGGCTGATGTCATGCTGACATCAGCGAATTTTTTTTGCTTGCTTCCTGTGCACAACTATAGTATAATAAACTTTTCATGTGCTATAGAGGTCTGATTGGAAAGTATGACCCCTCGTTTTGAGGTTGCGTTTGGCCTAGCTTTTTTTGGGCTTTAAAGCTACTTCAGAATGAGAAGCCAGAAAGTAAAGCTTTGAAATTAAAAGTTGAAGCTGTTTGGAAAGTCTATTTTTTTAACTTCAAAACTACTTTTAAGCTAGAATTTGTTTGCCATAACATATCAATTGTAAGCTACTTTTATACTCAATTTGACCTTTTGATTTTATTTGAGAGTAAAATATCAGTTATCAAATTACAAAGATATCTTTATATTACTAATAAAGATATTTAAAGCCAAAAAAATATTATCGACGGAAAGAAAGAAGAGGCAGCGGCGCGATGGCGTTCGATTGCAAAGAAAGGAGATGGAGGCGTCGGGGCGGCGAGGGGAGGCGGCGGCATGACAGCGTTTGATGGCGAAGAAAGGAGATGGAGGCGGCGAGGGGAGGCGGCGGCGGGAGAATGGAGGGCGGCGAAGAAAGTAGAGGGAGACGACAACGCGGCGAGGGGAGGCGGCGACGCGGCGTTCGACGGTAGCTGTTCAGCGAGGAAGGGGAAGAGAAAAAAAATTGTGTTATGAGGTTTTGAAGGAGAAGCCAGAAGTTGCTGTGGAGGGCTTCTATCAAAGCTCATTTTCTTCACTAAAATTAAGCAACTTCTCCTTCTGTAGAGCTTTTCAAAGATTGCGTTTGGCCCAACTTCTCCTTTTAAAGGAGAAGAGAAGCTAATTTTAAGCTGGGCCAAACGCAACCTAAAGAAGACTCAAGGTCAACAAGTTATATTAAGAAGTTGGTTGAGGAATTGTCCATATTTATGGTCAAAACATGTCCACAGTGTCTCTGCCTCCGTTGAGTTGAGAAAAGGAGTTGTGCCACCGGTAAGCTTTGAAGAGGAGCTTCTCCAGGCTCTAGAGAAGTGCCCTTTAGGAGGCGAGTTGAGGGAGCATCTCTAGGGATGAGTTGAACTCCAAAATCGCTTTGGAAGAAGAAAGTCGATCTATAGGCGAGCGAGATGAAGAGCATCGCCAGGCTCTAAGGGAGAGCCATTTTGGATGTGAGTTTAGGGAGCAGTTCTAGAGATGAGTTGTGCTCCGAACTCGTTGTGGAAGAAGGAGACTGCTCGGGAGGAGAGTGAAGAACCTTGTATGGGGTAAATGAGTAGTTAGGGGGAGCTCAGGAAATAGGGTTTGCCCCCGAGGAGCTACGAAGATGAGCTTCGCTTCCAATGGGCTAAGCTCCTTAGTGGAGGGTTGATAAAGATTGCCCAAGCATTTTTGTCTCGACTCTTGTGTTGCAGTTTATTACTGCGAGTCCATAAGCTGGGAGAGCGGCTCTTGTAATGAGCTAGACTGCAGACTCAGTGTTATTTAGTTGACAGTGTTTTTTAGTTGAAAAGTTGTGCGGAGGAGTTAGACTACGAGCTTGTTGGAGTTAGTGAGTTTTCGGAGCAGCTCGAGGAGAGGTGGACTCCGAACTTACTGCTTGGAGTTGACGAGCTTTGCGAGCAGCTCTAAAGAAGAGCTGGACTCTGAGCCCGCAATGGAAGGAGAAGGCCGCTAAGGAGGCGGGCAAGGTGAAGAAGAGCATTGTCAGACTTTAGGGAAGAGTTGGACTTTAGACTCGTTGCTTCCTTATTTCGGTAGGTTGGAGGAATAGCTCTAAAGAGGCTGGACCCATAACTTGACTTGTTAAGGAAAATTATTTTGGGCAAGTTGTGACAGTAGTAGCTTAGAAGAGGGGCTAGACTCGTAACATTGCTTGCAGGAGGTACCAAGATGTAAGGGTGTAATACCCCAGATTTCTAAAGAGCGAACAGTCGATTGGTATGCGTAGCAGTCGACTGGTATGCGCAGGATTTGAGAAAATTGAGAAGAATTTGAGAATTTAGTCCCACATGGGAGGTTTACAAGAACTAATTTGAGTATAAATACTATTAGCCAATGATCAAGAGTCACCAATTCGGTTAACCACCTTTTGAGAGGCAGCCTGTGGTGGGCAGTTGTACTACATAGTATCTAATTTGTATTTCTAAAAATTTTAAAAATTGTCTGAGTATTGGGGCGGGGCGTTACAAATGGTATCAGAGCCGACTTTCGACACACCGGGTGTATTTAATACACGGCAGGGAGATGAGTCTCCGGTATTTGCTTCGTGGGGTATTTACGGAAGTAGGCAGGGTGCTAGAAAGGGCGGTCCTACACTAGATGTGTGTCCCGTACTCAGCGAGGACGCTGATTTCTAAAGGTGGGGTGTATGTAATACCCCAGATTTCTAAAGAGCGAACACTCGACTGGTATGCGTAGCAGTCGACTGGTATGCGCAGGATTTGAGAAAAATTGAGAAGAATTTGAGAATTTAGTCCCACATGGGAGGTTTACAAGAACTAATTTGAGTATAAATATAATTGCCTATGATCAAGAGTCACCAATTCGGTTAACCACCTTTTGAGAGGCAGCCTGTGGTGGGCAGTTGTACTACATAGTATCTAATTTGTATTTCTAAAAATATTAAAAATTGTCTGAGTATTGGGGCGGGGCGTTACAAAGGGTCGTCTCGTGTGGCGAATCAGATTCTAAACTTTACTTGCTCAAAAGTTTGCTTGGCGTGGCTTTTTAGCCACGGTTATGGACTCCGAACAAGTTCAATCCAGAGGTAACGAGTTGTGGAAGCATATCGAATGGCAAGTCGAGCTCGGAATCTACTTACCTGCAAATTGCTATAGCGGCATGCGAGCCATGGTTTTGGACTCTGAACCCATTGTCTAAATACCAGCAAGTTGTGGGAGCATACCCTCATGTGAGTCAAGTTGCTATCTAACTGTAGGCAAGTAGATAGGGATATTATGGCTTTGAGGGTATGGACTCCGAACGGGGTATACCCTCATTTTGCCCAGTCAAGGACGTAGCTATAGGGGAGCCAGTCTTGTAACCCGACTTATTGAGGGAGTTTTTGGCAAGCATTGTTGAGAGTTTAGTTTGCAACCTTACTTGGAGGAGATAACAAGTTCAAGAAGTCACCTCGGCGATGAATCGAACTCCAAACTTTACTTGCCCATAAGTTTGCTTGGAGTGAGTCTCACCTGCAATTATGGACTCCGACCAAGTTAACTCCGGGGGTAAAGCATTGTGGGAGCAGATCAAATGGCAAGTCATGCTCTAAACCTACTTATGTGCAGATTACTATAGAGACATGTGAGCCATGGTTATGGACTCCAAACATATCTTATGTGCCAGCTGATTTTAGAAGCAGGCCACAGTTTGAGCCATACTTCTCATCTTGCTTTCTTGGCAAGTAGGTGGTGTAGCGCCCCGAATTTCTAATATGATAACTTAGAAAATACGTGGCACAATCCCAGCATCCACTTCAATGTAACAATAAACACAACCAACACCACTAAAATTTTCAATTTTTATTACAACAAACTTTTACAAATCACAGCGGAATTCAAAACAACTCAATAATATTTTCTGTCATTTACAACTCAAATTATCCCAAAACTGCTTTTACAAATTTACACAAAACTCTTATGAATCAATTTATCTCAAATATGCCTCAAGCATCCAAACCTCCAAACTCTAAGCAACAACCTGCAACATGTGAGGCTAGAGATGATCCCTAACCCCCAAAACTAAAGGAATTAGCCATAAATGGTATGAGTGACATAAAATAATCAACATAATTTAAGTTGTAAAACATAAGGTCATCAACAACATGTATTAACCACAATGATAAAGGAATAAGGGGTAACAAAGATGTAAAGCATGGAAACATCATAGAATGAAAACAACAAGTGCATCTAGTCTAAAGGTCAAGTGTAGAAAAACTGGAAAAACACATGCATAAAACCAAGTCGAGAAAACATAATTTCTATATGCGGACTCTCTAATGCATACTTGTCGAAGTCTATGCATCCCATTCTACATAGGTTCGGTGCAAGCCCTTAACGTCTCCACTTCATATGGGTTCAGTCCCCGCTATGCGACTAATCTTAACACGATGACTACTACGAGATAAAGATAAACTGTGAGAATTAGCCCATGCCTGATAATTCCGTAGATGGATCCCACATCTCAGGTATTTTACTTGGATAATTCAGGAGATCATCCCACATCTAGACATAGACACATCATCATATGATTACCCCATGTGCGTCGCCTCGACTTCGATAATTCCGGAGTTCAATCCCACATCTCAAGCAAACCACTTGGATAATTCCGGAGATATATCTCTCATCTCAGGTAATTTACTGGATAATTCCGGAGATAAATCCCTCATCTCAAGAAAGTTGCTTGGATAATTCAGGAGATTAAATCTCTCATCTAAAGCCGTATTGAGGTGCATAACTCATGTTCCCGTTCATCATATCACCACTAGTGCCTGTCCTTATCATTTGTGGGTTATTTAATTTCTCAATGAGTCTCCTAGAGTGGTGTACCCTACCGGCCTAAAAATCAAAACTGAATAACTGAAAATGCCTCGGTGGGCCTCAACAAAATAACTCAACAAATATCTCAACACCGGTTTACTAGGGTCACCTACCTCTAGAGACTCAAATTCAAAAGTCTAAACAAATTCCACTAAACAAATGTGGCTCAACTGAATATCTTAAATCAAATACTGAACTAAATATCTCAAAATCATATACTTAACTGAATATCTCAAAATCGATTACTGAACTGAATAACAAGTATAGACTGAATTATCTGGGAACCAATCATTCAAAGGAACACTCAAGTTACAAAAACTCATCAGTACCAGTCGACTTATACTGTAGTAAGTCGACTGTCCAGAGGAGAATATCTATAATTTTTACGAAAATAAACTAAGTAACATAAGTTGACTTATAAGAGTCATAAGTTGACTTACTAACAATATAAGATGGCTTATAGAACCATAAGTTGACTTACCATATCATAAGTAGACTTATAAAAACATAAGGTGACTTACCAAAAACATAAGTAGACTTATAAAAACATAAGGTGACTTACCAAAAACATAAGTTGACTTATAAAGTTCATAAGTAGACTTATAAAAACGTAAGTCGACTTAAAGGAGACATAAGTCGACTTATAAGAACATAAGTCGACTCATAAAAACATAAGTCGACTTACCAGAGAGAAATTTCAGAAATCTTTAAGAAAATATTCTAAGTGTCATTAGTCGACTTGCAAAGTCATAAGTCGACTTAAAATACAATATAAGTCGAATTAAAAGGTCATAAGTCGACTTACCAGAGAAAAATCTAAGATAACTTTGAAAATAACTTCTAAGTGTACCAGTCGACTGAAAAGGGGTCTAAGTCGACTGTCCAAAACGAATTTTCAAGAAAACTAAAGATACAGCAGCTGGGTCGTACTAGTCAACTGATTAGTATACCAGTCGACTGTCGGCCTTCAGTCTGCAAGGTTTGGTTGTTCATAATAATCAAAATTAGGGTTTTCCAAATGCAATTGTTGTTTACTAAAATAATTTGTATTTAGGTAAAATCGACAATCTCAAATAATTCTCGTTATTGATACCTTTCCTCAAATCAACCATTATCTCAAAACTAAATTCCCATGTTTAAGATTACTAATTCTTTCATTAGGGTTCCTCAATACTAAATTTCTTCACAACTTTTAATAAAAATCTGATTTACAAATATAAGATCCAGATGCTCATCATCCGATCATAACCATGCTCAAGTCTTAACATGCTTTTTAACCATACAATTTCATAAATCAAGATCTACTCAATATTCTTAAATTTCACATACATGGTCCAAACAGTAACAATTGTTCACATGAATCATACCACAATGTAAGATCCATATCATTCACAACATCAAATCAAAAACACAATGTCACTCGCATACATAGATCAAAACAACAAAACAATTTTATATCACTCACAAAATCAAAACAAACAAAACAAAGCCACTCACCTTTAAATTTTAGGAGAATCCACGAAAAAGTCTTCCTTTTGCTAGATCCAAAAATCCTCCTCCCGATCACCAAGAAAACAATATTTTAATAAATCTGGAGTTATGCAGCGAATGTCGGCTGCACACCCTCTTTTATACAGACCGGGGTTGAAAGGAATTAGGGTTTTGAAGTACTTTTGCAAAATAGTCATTTTTCAATTTATTACTTCACATATATAACCTTCCATAGTTAAAATAAGTTAAATAAATCAAAATTAAATAAAATACTTTTACCACTAAGTTTTCCAACAACCCAGCACGGTCCAGAGATAAGAAAATCCCGGATTTACACTCAGGGTGGCAATTTTGCACAAAAGCCCTCCCTTTTGTAATATTTGAAAATACCTCATAAAATATTCGTAAAAATTCAGAAAAATCCGAAATAATATCTAATAATACATATTATATTTTCCAATCAAAATATTTGACCTTTACTTTCCAGAAAAGCATTTGCACAAGATTCTACATAAATTTCATATTTGCAAAAACACCCTTTTTGACTAAATCTTCACTAAATCGACTTTAAATGAAATATAAATATATATTTAAATTTAAATGCTAACCATGGGAAACCAAAATATCAGTAAAAACAAATTTTCATAGTTTATTTAAGATCCAAACGACTTTTTACATAAAAGCCCCTCTCTTTCGAGATATTTGTAAAAATAGTTTCTTTATTCAGAAAAATTCCAAAACTTAGAATACACTCCATAATAAGTATGAGAACTTATTAAAAATATAAAATTTTATATTTATACCAAAATTATTTGCACGTGTTTCGTACGTGTAAAGAGATGAATATTTGTTAAATCTCCAGAAAATCATTTTAATTCATTTTCAAATATTTAAAATAATATTTGAAAATATGGGGTTCTACAGGTGGAGAGACTTCAGCCCTAGAGAGTGGACTCCAAACAAGTTATACCCTCATTTATCCAAGTGACATGAGTGGTTAGACTCTTAACTTGTCATCAAGAGAGTTTGTTCCATAAGCCAATGAGTCTCTGGTGTAGTTAGGTAGGAGGGTAGGACACCTGACTCAATGTGTGCTATTGAATTTTTTGTACGAAGATATTGCAAAAGAAAATACAGATTGGTTGTGTAAGAGATTAATGAGTTGTGGGAGCATGTCGAATGGAGAGTTGAGCTATGAACTTGCTTGCTTGCAAGTTGCTAGAGCAAATCTAAACCACGAGTATGGACTTTGAACTGGTTATTTCAATTAGTGGGGTATGGGAGCTACTCTAGTTGGACTTTGAACCTACCTTTGAGTTAATGAGTTGTTGGTGTAGCTCAGAGAAGGACCTAGGCACCCAACTCATTTCTTGGGTTGATGAGTTGGAGGCGTAGCTCGAGTGGCGAGCAGAGCACCTAACTCATTGCTTTAAGTTAATGAGTTGCTAGTGTGGCTCGGAGGAGGAGCTGAGCATCAAACTCATTGTAGGGAGCCAATGAATTATTTGGGGGAGCTCGAGCATGAGCAGAGCAGCTGACTCATTGCTTGGAGTGGATGAGTTCTTGGTGCGACTCAAAAAATGAGCTGAGCACCTCACTCATTGTTTGGAATGGATGAGTTATTGGTGTAGCTTGGAAGATGAGTTGAGCGCCCAACTCATTGCTTCGAATTAATGAGTTGGAGGCACAGCTTAGAGGGAAGCTGAGCACCGAACTCATTGTCTGGAGTTGATGAGTTGTTGGTGTAGTTCGGAGAAGGAGTTGAGAACCTGACTCATTGTTTGAATTGGATGAATTGTTGGTGTAGCTCGGAGGATGAGCTGGGCACCCAACTCATTGCTTGGGTGGATGATTTGGTGGCATAGCTTGGAAGAGAAGATGAGTACCTAACTCATTGCTTGGAGTTGATGAGTTGGAGGCCTAGCTCAGAGGAGGAGCTGAGCACATGACACATTGTTTCGAGTGGATGAGTTGGTGGCGTAGCTTGGAAGAGGAGTTAGGCGCCTAACTCATTGCTTGGAGTTGATGAGTTGGAGGCGTAGCTCAGAGGAGGAGTTGACCACATGACTAATTGTTTGGAGTGGATCCGTTGGTGGTGTAGCTTGGAGGAGGAGCTGAGCACTGCTCATTGTAGGAAGCCAATGAGTTTTTGGGGTAGTTTGAGCAACGAGCAAAGCACCTAAATCATTGCTTGAGTTGATGATTTGTCGGTGTGGCTCGGAAGAGGAGTTGAGTACCTAACTCATAATTTGGAGTTGATGAGTTGTTGGTGTAGCTCGGAGGAGGAGCTGAGCACTAAACTCATTGTAAGTGGAGCTCGAGCGGCGAGTGGAGCACCAAACTTATTGCTTTAAGTTGATGAGTTACCGGTGTGGCTTGGAAGAGGAGTTGAGCAACTAACTCATTGCTTGGATTGAAAGAGTAGTACAATAATTTTTGAAAGAAAATACTGAACTTTTTATTCAAAAGAAAATCTCATTTGCTGCTTTGGTTGCAAGCCCTTATTACATGTTGTGACCATCGTAAGTATCGACATTTATTACATGTTTGAACTAAGGGGCCCTGGATGAGAGTGTTAAGTACTCTCGCTGAACTTCATGAGGTGTTCAGTGTTCTGAGTTCTTGTTGGTAGGCACCTGAACGAACAACTTTGGAGACTTCATATGGTCATTGTTCTCTCTGATATGATTCATGATTCGTGCTTTGAGTTTGGGCGAGTTGCTCACACGCGAGCTATTAATCTCATCCCACTCGAAGCAAATGGTCTCTTTGAGGTCGTCAACTGGCTCGGCAGTGTAGTGGTTTCGCTTTGGAGGAAGTTCCACAACATCGAGGGGAGGCCCAAGCCCCCCTACCATAGCAGTGTAACATACTCGGGCTACTTCTTGACTTTCTTTCACTTTCCCTACCCCGAAGGATGTTAGGAATTTCTGTAACGCCCCGGATCTCCGTTACCGGACATCCGTGACACAACCCAAATCTTTGCCTTCAAATGCATCTCAACACAGTAATAAGATGAAAATTTAAAAAACTTTTTATTACCAAATATAAACGTTACATCATCAATTACAACCTTTATCTTGTTCTTGAACAAGAAATACAAATTACATTAACTCATTACAACTTATTACAAAATGTTAACCGACTTCACTTGAAAAGCTATCAGTTGTCTTCCAGAATGGTAATCAACTGATCACTGCCGAAACTCCACTGAGTGGTCAATCTACTTCCTTGAGACTTGCCCCTCGGGTTGAGTCTTCCGCTACGCAACTCTGATATTTCTGCACCTATTCGAATGGTAGGTAAGTACACTGCTTCTCTACTTGGATGCCTGCATTCTCAATCCGATTTTCTGCACCTAATTGAGTAGGCACGTCAGTACATATACTGACGCAATGCTGATAATAGCAACGGTCTCCAACTTGCACACTCACAAGCCATCTTGAATGCAAAAGGAAACGTGCATCCTAATTTCCTAGTGCCCGTGAATGCCATGACCTGAAGCTTAATACATAATAAAAAGTACAGAAATAGATGCACTTAATCTAATGTCAGAAAGACTCTAGATACGCATGCATCACATAATACATACGTTCCAGATCAAACTGTCTTCTCCAGTTTCAGGGTTTCTAACCCTTGCCATGCAATGCAATCTACTGTTGTACACTTTCTATTCCCAATAAGTACACATGATTGAGGAGTTTATAAGATTCTGGGGTATTCCCGTTTGTCACTAATAACTATCGCACCGGACCTCTCTCAAAAACCGTAATGAACTTACAGATACACCGCAGCATACCCATTGTGCCGAAGATCCATGAGACCGCATCCTCTATGGTCCGTTCATGTCCACCAACATTGAACAAGGGAACATCACATTCTTATCAGGATACCTCAGGAATTAACAGAGCGAGATATGGCTCTCGCGTTCTTAACCATTGAAAAGATACAGCTCGTATCCCTTTGACAGGAAGAGACAACCCAGATTATCACCGCCTAGTGCTGGCCCTTAGAAAAAGTCGAATTATAGGGAATCACCCCTAAGATCAACTCGGTTTTTTAGCGAAGTTAAGAAATACAATCTGAAATAATATTGGTTGCTAAAACATACGAGTTTGTCAAATCATGCATAATGTCTAACAAATGATTAAGCCCAAACGGTTCAGTCAAAAATAACTAATCACGGTGAACCGATATTCATCGATTGTCAACACCTCTGTAGGTCTTCGACCTAATGTCTCCGACTCGCGACCCTCAGCGAGCAGTACAACGGCGCCCAAGGGAGTGCCTCATACCCGGCAATATTGGTGAAACACACACAATTTACTAATATACATTCATTGACAGACCTAGGCATTAACGCATTCTAGACGAGGCAGATAATCTAGCCTATCAACCCCTAAACACTGGCGATTCGATCTCCATCGGTTGCCACCACCTCCGTTTCAGGTTTCATCCAGTATCCCGACCCGCAGTCAACCTTCCTTCGATAAATGACTCGACGGCGCACAGGAAGATCATTATTTCTCGAGATGAAAATAAATCAGTCACAATACTTGCCGACTGGGTTGGAAGTCCTAGGGTATCACAACCTAGACTAGCTCCAAGCTACACTAGCTACGAGCCCACATACAACAAATCAACCGTAGCTATTCTCCCAACTTACTTATGTGTCCACCATGAGTACTGATCCCGAAAATCTTATCAGAGTCCCAAGTGAAAGGCTTAATAGGGATAATTATTCAACATCTTAGAACTCAATCAACTTATAGTCATAAATCTTATAGCATGTAGAAAATTTCATAATTTATGCTACAGTTATCGGAATCCAACAAAATTAGACGTTCTAGAAGGGTGGGAACCTCTACTACAATTTCCTAGTTGACAACTTTCTCAAATTTCTTATAGAACTCAAGTTTCCTGATTTCGAACACATGCTTGAAATTGAACAAAGACAGCAGGTTGCTGAAACTTATAACCTTCATAGCTTACAAAATAAAACTTGGAATTTCATAATCTTACCCATTCTGGAAAGCTAATGTGGCGTTTGGTACGTGGGAATGTGCAAGGGAATCTCATATTCCCTCTTAGATTACCTTGTTTGGTATGTGGCAAGCATAGTTTTGGAAGGAATGATAGATTCCCAAGGGAATCAAAATCCTTTGTTGGGAAGGATTTTTATTCCCCCAAAAACCATGGGATTTGAGGATTCTCATGGGATTTCCATAACAAACAATAAAATAACCAAAAAAACTAGAATAAAAAAATATATTCCTTCCTAAAATCAAGGGATTTGAACATTCTCATGTGATTTCCAAAACAAACAATTAAAAAAAACCCAAAAAACTAGAATAAAAAATTACATATTAAATGATTCCCGGGAATGCAATATACTATACCAAACGTGATAATGCAACATTCCCGGGAATCTTCATTCCCACCCTCACATTCCCGGGAATCTTCATTCCCACCCTCACATTCCCGGGAATCCTTTCATTCCCAGGAATTTTCCAATCCGTGTACCAAACGCCCCCTAAGACTCTATACTTCAAGTCTCTAGTTAACTATTTCTTCAAATTCATCCATCTAGAAGCTATACAATCTCTATATGTTCTCAGCTGTACATTCTTCCATACAATTGCTGCATCGTACTATTGACATAAAAACTTGCTCACTTATCGAAATTACTCGATCTTAGATTCTATAGAAAGCTAGGAGTGTCTACTACAACTTCCTAGTTGATCACATCCTCGATTCATCCATTAAAACACTCAAAAACTCCAAATTCTATCAATGTTCACACAGGGAAAAGAGTTTCTCTACAAAAAACCAAGTCCTTCAATTAAAACTAGTTCTGTGCCAACTTAGAAAATCATAACTTCTCTTATACAAACTGGAATTTCATGATTCAAGATGTTTTGAAAAGCAACGACTCTCTATTACAAATATCTAGTAGATCATTCTTCTAGATTCTACTCATACAATTCCAGAATTCCACAACTTCACTGACTACTCAAAAACTAAAATGAACTAAACATACAGTACTCAAAAGTAAATATCAATTCAACCATAAGTCCAATACATATGAAATTTTTGGTTCATTAACTAGACATGTACAAGTATAACATACTCAAAAATTACAATAAGATTCATAATACACAGAGATTTATGGCTCTTTAAACTTAGCATAAAATTCCCTTCTGTTTTCAGACAGGGTGTCTACCTCCCAATACAAATTATTTTTAAAACTCCATCAAATGTTATCTAACAATTATAAAATTTTAGAATCATGATCTAGACTCATACCACAAGCTACAGTAAAAATTCCATTGCAAGATTATTCACCAATAAATATTTATGAATTAATGAGCATCAAACATAAAACATGGCAGACTCAGCTTCCGATTCCTGACTAGTTGCAAACTTATAATTTTTTGAAGTATCAAACGAACTCAGAACAATGCGAAATTTGAAACTATAGTTTCTAACATATTCAAGAACACCTAGTAAAAATTTGGGATTAAAATACCAACCAACCCCGAGATATGATTTTTGGAAGAGCACCCAAGTTTCCAAAAACACAGCAGTTTTCTACTGCTCACTGCCTGAAAATGAAGCAATTGTTTGAGCTACTAAACAAACCCAGAAAAATATGATAAAATTAGAGGATGCTCTAAACTCATCCTAGAGCATGCCAAAAAATTTCATGATCAAATTCTAAGCCATTTGTGAGTTAGAAATTTCTAAGCGTACACATCATATACATGTTCTTCATGGCATCTAGATAATAAATTGTACTCAATCACCAAACTTGATTTGTGAAACTCAACCATTACTCATGCATCTTAATCAAGCTAATTACTTTTACTTCTACTTACAAGAATCATACAAGAAAGAAAATAAAAGATGAGTTTTTGAGAACCCCCCACCTTTGCTTTTGAGAAAAAGATGAAATTTTGCAACTTTTCTCCTAGCTTGCTTCTACTTCCTTACTTGGTTTTCAACCTCCAAGAGCTCCAAGACACCTATAAAACAATTGAAACCCTCTCTTCTCACACTCTTATCTTTTCTTCTTACTTTTTTTTTAACTAGAGGAAGTGAAGAAATGAAGAAAGTAGTGAAGAAGGAAGGAAGCTTGGAAAATAGAATGAGAAAAGAATAGGAGGGGTTTTAAATTTTCGGAAATTGACTTGGATGGGATGTAGGGTGGAGATGAGGAGGTGAGGGGTGAGTGTGATGGAGGGTGTGGATTGAGTCAACATAGCTTTAGGAAATTTTCTAGCAATTTCCTTATGTTCATTTCTCCACCACAAACTTAGCAAGTTTAGAGCCCTTACATCTCATCAAGATCTCACCCAATCTCATCTCATATCATCTTATCTAGAAGTAGGGTTTCTAATCCTTGGTTAGGTTTTCTAACCCTAGGTTTAGGTCAAAGAACTCTAACCCTGGGTTTAGCAAACTATAACCCGAATGAAAACAATGTATGATTATTTATAATTAATATGTATATGCATAGCAAAATATATTTAAACATTTAAATTATAAAATATACACGGTCGTATTCACACTCAAAGCAATTATAGATCGTATATCATATACGATCCAATACGATCAAATCATATATATATATATATATATATATATATATATAAGAAAATCTTCCATTGAGCACTACTTTTTGTAAGCAATCCGTGAGCACTCGCCCTTCTAGCCATCGTATAGATGATCCAAACTGTTCAGATTGATCTAAACGTCTACATTAGTCTAAATATGTAAAATCAAGTCATTTGAAATTCATTTACTCATTCATTTAAGTGTTACAAAAATTGTATGGCTGAATATGGTTTTTTTATAATGACATGATGGATGAGCAAATGAATTTCAAATGACTTAATTTTACATATTTCGACTAATTTAAACGTGTAGATTAATGTGAACGGTTTGGATCATCCATGCAATGGCCGAAAGGGCGAGTGCTCACGAAAGTAGTGCTCAAATGAAGCCCCCCCTATATATATATATATACACACACACTTAAAATAAGATAAATTGAATTTATATATAAAAAAATATGTTTATAAAATTATTATTAGGAAAATATATAATCGCGTGCAATTCTAAAATGTACACGGATTATAATGCAAAATAGTTATAGACTATTTTGCGGGGTGTTACAATTTCATCTTCATGTGGAAAGCTGAAGGTACAACCTGGAGAGTTGCGAGGCCGGGACGGCCGAGGGTGGTGTTGTAAGAGGCCTTCATGTTGATGACCATGAAGTCCATGGTCTCAGTTTGAGAGGATGGGACCTTACCTGCAGTTACATCTAGTGTGACTATTCCATCTATCTAAATGGGGACTCTGAAGAATCCATGTAAAGTGTATCCTGTGGGTTTGAGGCGGTCTCAGGAGAACTTAAACTTTTCCAATGCATCTAGTAAGAGTACATGTTTACTAAGCAGCCATTGTCGACCCAGATGCGGCACACCTCATGAATTTTCATGCCTAGGCTGTTGAATAGTGTGTCACAATGAGGTGTTCGAACACCCTTAGGGGGCGTTTTATAACACTCCGAATTCCAAATGAGTCTAGATTCAAAGTTCCACAGGATCTTTACACTTCACTTCGTACAATTTTACAAGGGATTTAAAACTTTATTTACATCAGAGTCTTTTACATCAACACGCAGCAGAATAAATAAAATACAATAATGATAAATGTACAATTATAACAACTTTAGCATTTAAGTAATTATCAGCAACAAATTCATCTTTATATCTTCTTGTAAATTCCAAGTCTTGCATATAAAACTGTGGGCACGTCAGTTGCTTACAACCGAAGAAATATTATACACGGCCATCTTCGCTATACCAAAAGTATAACGATTCTTAAATACTTTAACAAACACAAACTTGATCACAAAATAAAGCTAAAGAGGGACTATCCTATTGATGTCGTGGGTGCTGTGCACCTAACCTTAATGCAGTTATTTATATTTCATGATACTAATGCACACTTGTTCAAACTTATGCATCACATTCTACATAAATCCGAGGGCAAGCCCTTAACCGTTCTTCATCTTGTAGGGTTGAATCCCTCGTTATGAGTTTAACTAGTACGGTAACTACGGTAAGTATCCTAGTTGTTTTATGAGTTACGAACCCATGTCCAGACAGCATGGAAGGGAATCCCACATCATGACATGACGCATCATGTAGACAGCCTTTGGACAATTCGCCTCCGTCATTGGACAATGGCACTACGTAGTCACTAAGCATCCCACAAGCGTCGCCACGATCCCAATAATTTCGGAGATATATTCACATCATGACATGACACAACATGTAGACAGCTTGTGAACACTCTCACACCGTACATTCGAGGCCCTCATACTTGTGTTTTTTTCTTACTTTTATCACATCTTCACTATAGTGTTGTCCTTACATTTTTAATTTGTTTTAGAAGAAAATCATCACAACCTAGAGCTAGCTTACCCTACCAGACTTAAATAAAACAAAAGAGACAGTCAGCCCAACTGTCTACTTCTCAAGAGATGCTCAACCCACACTGGTTAGCTCTCAAATTCATTTTAATAACAACTGCCGATTTCTAAGGGTCTCGCCTAGCCTCTAGATTCCTACAACTATCTCATTCTAGAGATTAACAATATGTTATATTCAATTAAATAATATTTCAATTCCTTTATTCACAATCTTTTTCTCAAAGAAAACATTTCTTTATAATCTCATAACATGAAATAATTCAATTCAACTTCTTTTATCAATTTAATCACTTATAACATTGTGTGCAATTCAAATAATCTTAATCAAGTATTACTAACCATAAAATCTCATCGAGAAGAAATCTAATTACATTCCAAATTTTCATCTCTCTTTAATTATACAAGAGTCACATTTTAATCGATAAAATCGAGTTCTTCAACATTATTTAATGTAAAATCCCCTTTCAATTCTCACAAAATATATCAAAATATTGTAGAAATAATTTTAATAAAGTCTAAACAATTTTAGAAGAATAATAGAATTTTCCTAATTTTTATTTCACTTAAAAATTCTTAAATACTCAAAAACAATCAAAAGAAAATTAAAAGGAGGGCCACTAGTTTCGAACCCAGGACCAAGACCAACCCCGCCCAGCTACAGTAACAGACCCAAAGCGCACCCAATGACCAGAAAGGCCAGAGTAACTAACCGATATGAAATAAGGTTAAATTTCTTATATATCAATTGTTCTGTAATTGAGGAAAGATCAAATTTCGAAATAAAAATAGAGCCTCTAACAAGACACGAACCCAAGACCAACACCTCTACCCAAGCTACAGTAACGGACCCAAAGCGCACCCGAAGACCAATTGGTCTTGAGTGACTAACCGATACAAGGTTGGTTAAGTGCTTTTTGTATAAACCATACTGTATTTAATTCTTCCTTTAATAAACTCGATTTTTCAATCAATTTGTACTTATTGAAAATCTAAATCTTTTTCCAAAATGCATTTCTATCAAAATACAATATAGCATATATATTCAAACTTTATTAAATTCTCATTTTGGATAATGTAACAAAAAGCTTCCTCCCAAATTGTATTAGAGAATACATATTATCAATTTTCAAATAAAGTGTTGTCTCTCATCAAAAAAAACTTCTTTATAAAAATTCCTATATGCATAAAATATATACTAGTTAGATTAATTCCCCATTTCTTCACTATACTAGCATTTTAAAACTATTTTCATACATATTACATTATTTTGACTATTGTAAAAACATTCTACCATACATTCTCATTCCAACAATAAATATTTCTCTTTCTAATTTAACAAGAATTCTAGTCATTTATATGAATCACTATATTATTTCAACACATCATAACATAATTAGATTAGGATTATGCAATCTACATTTAGCATACCAATCAAAATTTAACAATTAAATTATATATCAACTAGCAAGCTACCTACTCCTAAAATTAGAAAGGATTTAAGAAACACCCACACAAAGAAGTATTGATATACTCAATTAATCCCTAGCAATAAAACTCCAAGAGAAGCTCCAATTTGCCTCTTCGAAATCCGTGCACAAAGAAAACTCCAACCTTCACTTCAGCAGCAAACATAGAGACACCCAACTATCATTTCGGCATGCAACAGTAACATCATCTTCATCTCATCTCACTTACATATACGTATATATGTATATATATATCTAACTATGTATATATACATGCTTATAATATTGTGTGGTGAGATTGAGTGGAGAAAGCAAAGTAGTTTGCTGGACTGGTTTTCGGCAGAGACAAAGAAGGAAAAGAGGAAGGGGAAGATGAGAGTGAATTGTTTAAGGGGGTATTTGTAGGATTTTAATTAAGTGGTTATACTAACTACTCCCCACTAGTGCACCCACTAATCCACTCTCTAAATTCAAAAGCTCATTTTCCCCTCCATGCTAAAAACAGCATGCCACTTCTCTTTGGTGTGCACATTGCACGTGTGCACGTGCACGTGCTTTGTGTACACCACAAAATAAATTATTTATTTAATTTAAAACATGTGTTTTTATATATAATATGCATATAAAATTAACTTAATTAAAAATTATACTTTTCGTGCACGAATAAAATAGACACACACACTCTTCAAAATTTTATTTTGAAAACGAATACGCCTAAATTTGTGCATCGCAAACACATGCGTCGCACGTAAAATATTAAAATATGAAATCAACTTTATCAACGGGAAAATATTTAAAGATAATCGAAATACAATATAAGAAAATATATTTAATGTACACATTCGATAATGTCCTCAATACGTACATGGAAAACACGTGCACCGTACGTATAATAATATTTAAATCAAATTGAGAGAAAAAAATGAAATTTCGTTTATAAAAATGAATTCGAACAAGTCATGAAATAAATAATTGAAACACATTAAGAGAATTACACGTAACGGTGGGAAAATACGTAATCGATGTGTGCATCGATAACAAGTATAAAGCACGTAAAAACACAAAGATCGGAATATTATATTTGAGTTGACTCAAATAGAATTTTAAGAATATAAGAAATGCATAGATAGTCAGAATCCAAAATACGTAGTGAAACACGTTACAAATATAATATTCATCAATTTGAAAGAAAAAGAGAAACAAGAAACAATGCGCCCGTTAGTGCAAGTTACAGGCTGCAAGTAGTACAAGCAACAGAGCACAGAGACAAATAAAAAAAGTGCAGAGCGGCAACAAGAATCAAAGTACAGGATATAGCATGGAAGGAATGTGATAGTTAAATAGGGTAACTAACTATTAGGCCAAGAAACAGAATCAAATAACATGATTAGATAATAAGGTACGGGTAGCTTGTAAAAGGTATCAAGTAGCATGCAAGCAGGTAAACATGTAATGGGTGTCAGGTAGCATGTACAGGTAACAGAAATGTGCAGGTGATCATGTCATTCTCAAGTCTTGTATTTAATCCTATCTAAGTAGCACTTCATGCGTCCCATTTATTTACCACATAGTTGCTACCTACAAACAAGTTGCGTTTATATTTCGTAGTGGATCCTATAGGTTCGTGTACTCAGGTTTCATGTAAACAGGTAATCAGGGTCATATATCATGTAATCATGTAGCAGATAGGACATACGGGTCCCCTCTGAGTACGCCCTCCTATAGGGAAGTATGTAACCACATAGAACAGGTGGGAAACACGGGCCCCCTTCCGAGTACACCTTCCTATAAGTAAGTACGTAGTCAGGTAATCATGTAAATAGGTAATCAGGATCGTGCATCATGTAATCATGTAATCATGTATTCATGTATCAGGTGGGAAACACGGGCCCCTTCCAAGTATACATTTCTATAATATCCACTACTAGATCTTTTCCTTAACCCCGGCATGAATACTTGTTATTATTATTAAAGCAGGCGTAGACGTGCAAAAACAGGGAAATAAACATGACAAGAAATAAGAAACAAGTTCAGGTCGGGTAGAAAACATAATCGGGTCTCAAATCAACTTATAATAATTATAAACAACGAGAACTTCAATTCAGGGCAGCCGGACGTTGCTGCACCAAAACTGAGATCTCTGTTGCCACAAGAATATGAATCTGGATCCTTCAGAAGTTCTAGAAACTAGACTCTCTTCTGGTTCCATTGCATATACACATGTTATATGAAAGCTACAACAACTGTGTTTAAAACAGCGTTCTACAAAGATTTCGTGTTCAGCAGGAATTCTCATAGTTGTGTTCACATGTATGAAAGAGGTCTGAAAACACAATAAATAAATCCAAGAAAATTTAGGGAGGTTCCCCAACATGTCTAGCCTCAGCATATTAAATTTCATGTCATTATATGACAGATAGAATAGTCAAATTAAATTGAAAAATATGGTGACACAGTAAATTTATGAATCTGAAATTTCAGACCCAGCAGCACTAAAATAGCGGTAACTCACAAAATATAATTCGGAATTTGATTTCGCCAAAAGGGCTGTAAACTAGACACACGAGGATACATTTCATATTTACAAGGTTTTAATCATAAGTGAATGAAATCAGATTGAAATTATGGTTCTTCACTGAACAACTGTAATAAGTTACAAAAGTAATTAAGCAATTCTACAAATTTGGAGTTGGTCCTAGTCATGTCTAGTCATCGTAGAATAACACTAAGTGCAAATTTTACTTTTAACATTTGTTTTAAATCAACAAATCATGCAACAACTTTATAATCCAGAATTTGAAATTCTACGACACAGCAGCAGTAAAACTGCAATAACTCACACATCATAAATCGAATTTGAGATCCGTCGAAAGTTTGGAAATTAGACAAAGAGGCCTACGTTTCATATTCACAAATTAATTTATTTTACTGACATTAATAGAGTCTAAATTGCTGTACTAAATCAGGACAACAGCTAAAAGGAATTCCTTTGCATGTAATTTAACATATAAATCATCCACGATGGGTTTAAATTAGAGTATAATACAAAACATGATTTATTGAACATTTAAATCAACATGGTATGCATATTCACAAGTCCACAACAAGAGGACACATCTAGCACATCAATCATATAAACGAACATCCTTAACATACGATAGTTCATGAAAGTGTGTATATATCTAGAAGTCTATCTAGATCTAGTTTATATTTGGGTAGTGTGTGTGTGTCAAATTGTTGTGATTCACCATGATTACGAATTGATGGAAACGGATCAAGCGAATAAGATCAAGATTTCTAAGGAACACTAATGCGAATGAAACGCAATGGAAGCAAAACTACTTGCAGTATTTGTACTTGTATGAGGAAAAAAATATCGAACAAGTTACTTTCCTTGGTGGAGAAAATTCCGAAGAGAAAAGAATAACGGGAACAGATCCCGGCACACGTGCACGAACGCGACAACCCATGAACACGAGGAGGCTTGCTCGATTGGGCTCGACAGCGGGGCTCGGGCGGGTGGCGACGGCGACGCGATGGTGGAAAGGGTGCGACGGCAGGAAGGGGGATGGTGAAGGTGAGGGTGGTGATCGTGATGATGGTGATGCGGGTGGACTGGCGGTGCGGGGGTCAATGGGGGGTGCGACGGTAGAGGGCGCGAGAACGTGAGGGTGAGATGACGGCTCTCGGGATGACGCGGGGGCACGAGGGCGAACGAGGGTCGTGGGCACAAGGAAGAAAGAGGGAGAGTAATGGGGAGAGAGAGAGTATTGGAGAGAGAGAGAAAATCTGATTATGATTGAATGTAATTTGTGATAAGTTAGAATTTTAAAGAGTCAGGGGGAGAAAACCATGGGATTGGGGGGAGAGTGATACGTGCAGTTAGGCAGATAGAGGGAAAATGTGAGGGTGTGATTTGAGGGAGACTGGGTAACAGGGTTATTGGGTAGCAGGTTAACAGGTTTAGATCCAGTAAGGAGAGGTTATAGGGTTTTAATAGAGTAGATTGGGTTAGAATTGGAGCCGATAGGGTAGATATCAATAATAAATAATTAGGCCATGAAATAGATGATTTAGAATTAATAAACAATCATCCAGAAATTAATAATTTGACAGAAGAATTTAAATCAAGAAGATTCAAAGCCACAAAACTGAGTCGACGGCAATATAGATGGTTTTAATAAAGAACGGAGAAACGATTACACGGTTCAGAATAGACAAAAGAGCACAATCAATATAAATACCAAGGAAAATACAAAATACAAGAGAAGAAAAATAGGGGTTACAAGAACTTCTCGTCGATATGTCATCCTCCATCAAACGACCTGACAGAAAATGTGAACTGCCAAATCCTTGATGGGATCAAGAAGCGGTTGGATAATTCTCCCAAGGGACTGTGGGTCGACGAGTTACCGAGCGTCCTTTGGGTGCACCGAATAACTCAGAGAATTCCC
This sequence comes from Hemerocallis citrina, assembly GCA_017893485.1. Lineage (NCBI taxonomy): Eukaryota > Viridiplantae > Streptophyta > Magnoliopsida > Asparagales > Asphodelaceae > Hemerocallis > Hemerocallis citrina. The sequence continues at coordinate 147,166,389 of CM030365.1, read as the reverse complement.
ATGGGAGAATCACCATTCAACCTAACCTACGGCACTGAGGCAGTCATCCCCTTAGAAATCGGACTCCCTTCGCCAACGATCATGGGCTTCAACGAGGAGACCAACTCAACAGACCTCAGAGCCAACTTGGATCTCATCGACGAGGTCAGAGAAAAGTCCATCGTCAGAAGAAGCATATACCAACAACGAATCGAGAGATTTTATAACAAAAAAGTCTACCCCACCGACATCAAGCAAGGTGACCTCGTGCTCAGAAAACTAACGGTATCCGACCCCAGCAAAAAAGAGAAAGCTGGCCCCAACTAGGAGGGCCCATATTGTAACAGCCTGAATTTTCAAATAATTAAATATAAAATTTTTTATTTGTTTTCATGTGTTTCGCACGTGCAAATTAATATATGTATTTGGCTTTAAAATTATTCGTATATCATGAACAAATGTTTTCTTCTCTTTAAAAGCCTATTATTAATTCCTAGGCCTAATAGTTTAATTCTAACCCATCTAAAATAAATTAATTAAATAAATTAAAGAGCCCATGGACTTTAGCCCACCTGATTAGCCCACTAGTTAATTCTAATATTAATTAGACAACTTGTAGGGTAGTCATGATCAAGTAACAATTAAATTAAACAATTAAATGAACAAACAACTAGTGTGCATATGATGACACGTGCATTGCACATGCACGTGCAATGGAACAAGGGGGGTTGGCCGGCCATTAGCGTGAGTGGAAGAGATGGAGAGAGTGGAGAGTTGGTTACTTGGTGATGGGTAGTTCTTCTAACTCCCAAATGTATCCTAGCCTTTCATCTAAACTCATCTCAACCCTTCATTCACTTTTGAAATGTGTATAAATACCCCTCCCTTCCCTTTCTTCATCACTTGCATTAGAAATTTTCAAAGAGAAAGAGAAAGGAAAAAAAAGCATTTGTGAGGAAAAAAAATGAGTGAGAAAAGAGATTTGTGTGAGAAAAAGAAAGAGAGTGTGTGTTCCCTTCCATTGGAGGCCGGCCAAAGCAAGAAGAGGAAAAGAAGGCTCTGGTTCATGCTAAGCTAGGAGGAGAGTTCTTTAGGAGTTTTCCATTGTTTCTTCAATAAGGTGGGGCGATTTCTCTACTTCTAATGTAGTTACCATGCTAGGGATTAATTTCATGAATATGTTAGAGAAACTAGTAAAAATTGACCATGTGTTGGCAGAAAAATTAGTAGGAAAAAGAGAAAACTCTTGATTGTCAAAACAAGAAAATTAGTAAAATGAATTAAGAGTGGTGGATGAAGATTTGTCTTGATGCTGTATTAATATACTTTCATGCTAGAATACATATAAATTGATGAATCATGCTTGTATGAAAATTGTGCTTATGAGTGGATTGTAGAATGAAAAATAACACCCATGATTTGTGAAATAAATTGACTAGCATGGAAAAGTTACAATAATTGTTAAATTTTAATTGTAATGTGTGAGTAGTATTATGTTCACTTGATTGTCAAATAAGTTGTCTCTTTGAATCATAAGAAAATGAGTTAGTTTTGTAAAAGATAAAAATTAACTTAAGAGCATTAACTATGTTAAAGAATGAAACATTGTACAAAACATTGTGAATAAATGAGGGGAACAAGTAGATAAGATTAATCAAGAATAGAAATTTCAATGTCAAAAAATATACTAATGTTTCACTTTTCAAAGAAATAAGAGGAATAGTTCTATTATGTTGTTAAAATGAGAATTTTGGAAATCTAAGTAAATATACTATACTGTTTTTCAAAGAAATACATTCTGGAAAAAGATTTAGATTTTGAATAAATACAAATTGATTGAAAAATCGAGTTTATTAAAGGAAGATTTAAATACAGTAAGGTTTATACAAAATGTATTTAACCAGACTTGTATTCGGTTAGTCACTCAGGACTTAATGGTCTTCGGGTGCGTTTTGGGTCTGTTACTGTAGCTAGGCGGAGACTCTGGTCTTGGGTTCGAGTCTTGAAGGGGCTCTGTTTTTACAAAATTTCGATTTTTAACCAACTTACCGAAACTATACTTCAAATATAATTCGAGCCACCTTATATCGATTAGTCACTCAGGTCACAAGTGGTCTTTGGGTGCGCTTTGGGTCTGTTACTGTAGCAGGGCGGGGGTATTGGTCTGGGTTCGAATCCGACCCTGGCCTTTTTGTTTGTGGTTTTCAACTTTTTTTAATATAATTCGATTTTTGGAATGTTTTGATAGTTTTTAAGAATATAAAAAATGAGAAAAATACTAGAATTTTTCTTAAAATTTCTTACAATATTAATTATTTCTACAATATTTGATATATTATAAAGAGATTAGAAGTAATTTTGAGAAGAAGAAATCGTTCTCTTAGAATATGACCTTGATTAATTAAAGAAAATGAATATTTTGAATGTAAGGGGTTTTTGGGTAGAGATCAAAAATGAGATTTTCGACATGGAAAATTTTGAGTAAGTTAAATATGAAATTGTTTTTTAAATTATGCAAATGTGCATGGAAAATGAAATATAAAGATCATGATGAAATATGGAAATTTGTGAGTATAAACACACTTTTTTTTTCTGAACATGAAAAGAGATTGAAACTAGAGTTTAGCTAAGTCCTTACATCGGCATGAATGAAATTTTGAAAGAGAACCAAGGTTGGGTAGTGGTTAATAATTGATGTTTAAAACCGGTGTAGAGGTAACGCTAACTCTAGGGTATTAATTTTATTCATGATTCAATTATCTAAGGATTAGACACATAGTGAAGATATAATGAAAGTAAGGAAAAAACCACAAGTATGAGGGTCTCGGATCTACGGTGTGAGAGTATTCACAGGCTGTCTACAAATGCATCATGTCATGACGTGAATACATCTCCGAAATTATCGGGACCGTGGCGACGCTTATGGGGTGCTTGGTGACTACGTAGTGCCATTGTCCCATGACGGAGGCGAATTGTCCATAGGCTGTCAACATGATGTGTCATGTCATGACGTGGGATTTTCCTCCAGGCTGTCTGGACATGGGCTCGTAACTCATAGAATATCTAGGATACTTACCGTAGTTACTGTAGTAGTTTAATTCATAACGAGGGATCCAACCCTACAAGATGAAGAACGATTAAGGGCTTGCCCTCGGATTTATGTAGAATGGGATGCATAAGTTCGAACAAGTGTGCATTAGTGTCATGAAATAATAAATAACTGCATTAAGACTAAGTGCACATTCACACACGACATCAATAAGATAATCCCCCTTAGCTTTGTTTGTGAACAAGTGTATGCTTTTCAAGTAAGAGAAATTGATGTATTATATCCTAGCGTCAGTTATATGCAACTGACGTACCCACAGTTTCTATGCAGGATAAAATGAATGAAAGGACTAAAGAATGAATGTTGCTTAAAGAAATGTTCAAATTGTTATTTATTTCATGTATCATGATTATAATTCCACTGTGTTGATGTAAAATATTGTTGTATAAAAAGTTTTAAATTCCTTGTAAAATTATACGAAGTGACGTGTAAAGATCCTGTGGAACTTCGAATTCAAACTTATTTGGAATTCGAAGTATTTCACATATAAGGTCTCCGAAGTGGTACGCCCTGGCATGTACCGACTTGAAGACCTGGGGGCAGGGTAGTGAAGAGGCCCTGGAACGCGGAGCACCTCATCAAGTTCCTCAAAGGGGATGACTAGACTCCTTTTGTAACCGAACTTATGTAACTGACTGTTTGTAATCGGCAGTACGTGCCACTCTTTTTGTGTAAACATAAAATAGCAGAAAGAATAAAGTGTAATCTTGTTTCTTTCCCTTTCTTGTTCAAATTTCTATGTGTTCCCACAAATTGAAGGCTAGACGTTTGGCAATGAATTCAAGCAAGGCACTGACTTCCTAGCGTCGTCATACTATAAGGTATCGACGCTCGACATGTACAGTGAGCCACGCCCTAGCTTTCTCACAATCTGGGGGGCTCGATGCTCGACATGTACGGTGAGCCACGCCCTAGCTTTCCTACAAACTGGGGGGCTCGACGCTCAACATGTGCAGCGAGAAACACCATAGCTTTATCACAAGCTGGGGGGCTCGATGTTCGGCATGCGGTGCGAGCAACGCCCTAGCTTTCCCACAAGATGGGGTGGTCGACGCTCTCCACTGACTCCAAACATGGCACTAGATTTCTCATAAGCTATGGAGCTTGATGCTCGGCATGCCCCCGCTCACGTCCTCGCCACTCGGCATGGACTTCGAGCACCCACGAGGAATTCTACAATCCCTCAACTCCTAGCCCTCGGTTCGAATGTCACACGCCCACGTCATCACCACTCGACATGGACTTCGAGCACCCACAAGGGATCCTACAATCCCTTAACTCCTAGCCCTCGGCTCGGAAGTCACACGCTCACATCTTCACCACTCGGCATGGATTTCGAGCACCCACGAGGGATTCTACAATCCCTCAACTCCAGCCCTCGGTTCGGACATTACACGTTCACGTCCTTGCCACTCGGCATGGACTTCGAGCACCCACGAGAGATTCTACAATCCCACAACTCCTAGCCCTCGGCCCGACCGTCACACGCTCACGTCCTTGCCACTCGACATGGACTTCGAGCACCTAAGGATTTCATCAAATTTTCCCAAGTCTTAAACCTTCGATCGGGACTTTGGCTAAACCCCCGACCCAAATTTTTTGCTTGGATTCACGGCCCTCGCCCACGGCGAAAGCCACCGGATCCCCAACCACAAAGCGACCCACCTTTCACCCACTGAAAACTGGGGATAAGCAATACTCATAGCCGTTACCCCCAATTGTCAGTAGATGACAGGAGAGCCACTGGTCCAGGACTGTCGAATAGAAGTTATATTTAAGGCGCTCGCCTACGGCAAGCACACTGAGTCTCGTACTCTAAGATCGACCCTCCTTTCACCCGCTGGCAACTGGGGGTAAAACGGTGCCCATAGCTGCTTACCCCCAATTGTCAGAGGGTGGCAAGAGAGTCACCGGTGACGAGAACTCATGATGAGAAGAGAAAGTCTCTGATGAAGTGGTGAGGGTTATATAGCCTTCCGAAATGCGCATTTATGGCATGAGAAGTTGAAATGCCTGATAGCCATTAATGATGTTGGAAGACGAAACGTCCTCCATTACCGGGCATTCAGGATGCCTCGCCCTCGTCAGCACCCTTCAGGCTCGAACACATCCCTTGGCCCAGATATCAAGGACCTGCCTTCGAAATTCAGAAGTCCTAGCTTTCTCACAAGCTGAAGGAGCTCAGTTCCCAAGTTGAACGGGGCTACTCAACCCCATGTCCCCGCTACTTGGCATGTGCTCAACCCTTGGCTCATCTACCCAGCCAAACGGAGTGGCAGACGAGAGATTCTTTGATCTCTCGTCCTCTCTCTAGCCCTTGATGGTCATTCTCAAGGAACAAATTGAAGACAGATGGAAAGAATCATTTTTATTATAACGCCTTGAAAGGTCATGGTACAACAAGTTTTTATTACAAACGGCTATCACCTCAGCCTAAGTTTTCCTCAGAAGCTCTTCGGGCTAACGCCGGCTAACTCGAGCCCCGCTGAGCGTGTTTGCTCTCCAAAGGGCTCGCCTGGCCCCGTCCGCATCGCCAAGGTAGACACTCCGGCATCAGAGCGTTTTGTGTCTCCCAGCCTTGCCATTTCCAGACGTATGGTTGGGATGGAACCCCGATGGACGGTCAACCTCCCCCGAAGGGACGGGGCTGGCCTCCGCCCAACATAATCTTCTACCTCTGAATCTTTAGCTCCTTCTCCACCACGACCTCACGAAGGAAGGACTCAGAGGTCGTCCGTCTGGTGGAGGCATCGGACAATGTCCACGCCATCTCAGCACTCCCCCAGTCACGGTCGGCGATGGCCTTCTTCAGGCGAGTCGCCTCCATGCTCAGCTCTTTAGATTTGTTCATAAATAGTTAACAGTAGTTTCCTGATCACGGGCCTGTTTGCGATAGAGGATCAAGACAGACTCCTTAGACTCTAGCCTGTCTCAAAGTCGCTTGACCTCATCCAAGCTAAGAGCGGCTCTGAGGGTCTCATCCATCTGACACAAAAAAAGAGAGAATAAGATTTCACTCCAAACTTTCAAAACAACAAGTCATACATGTTCGGCCAAAAGCAAAATATATATATTCATCATTTCAAAAAAATCATTACAAAGGACAGTGGCCAGTCCACAATTGGCGAGTACAAAAAGGAAGAGGGGATAAACTACTTCGCATAAGAGAGCAGCACCTCTTCGTTGGCCGGCCCCTAAGTCTCAGCGTCTGCTGCTCCTCCCACCTCCTTCTCAAGGTTCAGCTCTATCTCCACCTCCTCGCCCTCTCCCCCAGGCGTCTTTGGATGGACAGGCAGCTCCCAGCCAAAGTGAAGCTCGTCGATCTTGGCCTAGGGGTAAAGAAACAAGAAGTGCTCCTTGGCCCAGTCGTAAGCCTCGTCTTGGGCAACGAGTACCTCATCCCCAGTGGCAACCTCTAGGTCCTTGTACTTTGTTTCCTCCTCCGCCCTGACCCGGGCCAGAGCCAGAAGATGATCGTGCTGTTCGGTCACGAGATCGGCCTGAAGGGCCTGCACTTGGCCCTGAGCAGCATCCATCTCGATCTTCAGATCCTTCGCTTCGCGCAAGTATCGGCTGGAGTTCTTCACCTCCTGCTCATAGCACCTCTTCAACTGCTCCCCGGCCATGGACGCCTGCGAACGAGGAACCAAGAGTTGTAATTTTCAAACTCAAACAATATCACTAGGTATTAAGCTAACGGGCGAGCGGAACCTTACCATCACATGTGCTTGAGCCCACTTCATATAACATGTCTCCACCATCTTGTTCGCCAGGATAGCCCAGTCGCGGGGCGTGGCGAGACTGTCCACCACCACAACCAATATGGGACCCTCATCCAGAGTGTCGGCCTCCTTCACCAACCAGTCCAGGGCCCATGGCCTGAGCCCCTTCTTACCCACCATTGCCTGGGCATCTGGGCGTAAGAGAGGAGTCCCGTCCTTCAGAACCTCCGCCACCTTGCGGCTGCTGGAACTTGGTTCCGGCTCTGGCGCTCCTTTGACGGGGAGGGTCTTCGCCTTCTCCGAGGGAGGCCGCTCCGAGGACCCTCGGAGCCCCCTGAGTGGACCCCACCTTCGGCTTAGACTTCTCGGCCCTCCTCTTCAGGGCCAGGTCCTTCAGGACCTTCCTCGCATCAAGAATCGCCTAGTCCATCGCTGCAAGGAAAAAGAAAGAATTTTAACACGACGGCAGAAAGTTAAATAAAAAAGAAACGACACATACAGGGGTCAACTGGGCTCAGTCCGATCTGGGCCAAATGCAACTCTGTCACATTCGGCCAGCCAATGTTGTGGCCCTCGACGATCCGCTCGACATCGGCCTACTCCGCTTCCGTCAAGTCTCGTCGCTTCGGGGGTTTGTGGTTCGTCTTATAAAAATCTCAAGCAGTAGGAATTTTTCAAGGCACCTCGCTTCGGACCACGAAGTATTAAGCCTTCCACCCCTTGATGGAGTCTGAATGCCCGTGCATTACCTTCTTATGAGGACAAGGTGATATGTACTGCTCTCCCAACGAGCTCACCCCTAGAACGGCCTGGAAGTACTTCAGTTTCAAAGGAACCCCTTTCTCCTCACATTTCAAGATGAAGCAACCCAACTGCTTCCAAGAGTTGGGACCATACTGTATCAGACAAAGGGCCCCCTTATCTCAACACCCTCTTGATGAATGAGTGCAACAGCAGCCTTAGTCTCGAAACGAAGGCGTCCTCGGGAAACATTTAGTAGCCAGGGACCAACTCGGTGGTAGGACGAAGGCCAGGGCTAGATATCATCAGCTCATAATCCCATCCTATGAAATAACTCGCCCTTATCACGGGCGGGTGATCGGCCGTCAAGACGCACTAAACCTTGTCCATTTGGATCTGGGTCCGGGCTGGCAAAGATATTTCCACCCCGAATCGAACAAAATTCTCGACGTCATCAGGATACATCCTGATAGATCGGAGCTTCTTCACGTATGGAACGTCGAGCCCGTGCTTAGGCGCAAACTTGTCTAGCGACCCCAAACTGTCCGGAAGGCATCATTTCCACTTCCTCTTTTGGATACGAGGAGCCCTCAGAGGATACAGTGTCACCAAAGGTAGGAGAATGTGGAGAACATCATCAGCGTCGTCCCCACTACCCTCGTCAATATCACCCTCGGCTCCCTCATCCTCCACTTCTTCCTCGACTTCCTTACCCTGTACCTCTGCCTCACCCTCGACTCTCTTATCTGCCACACCTTCCTCAACTCCCTCGCCCTGTACCTCCACCTCACCCTCAGAATCACTAGACTCCACCACATACGGCTTACGACTACGGAGTGGCACTACATCCAGGACTTGGTCGTCGAGATCCCAGGATGTGGAGGTCGACTGAAGATCCTCTTCATCCCTACCAGAGGCACTCACCTCAGAACCGAACTGAGACCGGGACATAACAAAAGTGATACTAACCTGGTTTTCGTGAACGGGATGTCACCGGAAAAGTCATCGCCGGTAGCTAGAGAGAGAAGCTCTGATTTTTAGAAAGAGCAAGCAAAGTAAAGAAATGAGGAGGGGGTGGAAGTTTTATAGAGGAACTGTCGATGCCTCAAATTCTGCAGAAGAATCCTAATCGTCGAATCTTAATCATCTAGATCCAACGACTGATAAGATTTCAACACCTTGACTCTCCCCCTTTGATGTCAGCATCACACGTGTAAACACCGTAGATTTCCCAAGATGAACTGGCTCGACGCTCGGCATGTACCTCGAGCAATGCCACAGCTTTCTCAAAAGTTTAAAAGTCTCGACACTCGATAGGTACAGTGAGCACGACCCTAGTTTTCTCACAAGCTATAAGGGCTCGACGCTCAACGGGTACAGCGAGCAACACCGTAGCTTTCTTACAAGCTAGGGGGGTCGACGCTCAGCTTGTACATCGAGCACATCCCTAGCTTTTCTCACAGGCTGGGGGCTCGACGCTCGGTATGTATCTCAAGCCCCGCCCTAGCTTTTCTCAAGCTACAAGGGCTCGATGCACAGCGTGTACCTCGAGCCACGCCCTAGCTTTCTCAAGCTTCAAGGGCTCATGCTCGGCATGTACCTTGAGTCACGCCCTAGCTTTTCTCATAGGATGGAGTGCTCAATGCTCATTATGTACCTGGAGCCACATCCTAGCTTCCTCAAGCTACAAGGGCTCAACCCTCAGCATGTACCTCGAGCCACGCCCTAGTACTCTCAGGCTATAAGGGCTCGACACTCGGCATGCACCTCGAGCCATGCCCTAGATTTCTTAAGCTACAAGGACTCAGTGCCCGGCATGTACCTCGAGCCACGCCCTAGCTTTCTCAAGCTGCAAGGGCTTGACGCTTGGCATGTACCTCGAGCCATGCCCTAGCTTTTCTTATAGGCTGGGGGGCTCAATGCTCGGTATGTACCTCGAGCCATGCCCTAGCTTTCTCAAGCTACAAGGGCTCGACGCTCGGCATGTACCTTGAGCCACGCCCTAGCTTTCACACTGGCTCGGGAGCTCGACGCTCGGCATGCACCTCGAGAAATGCCTTAGCTTTCTCAATCTACAAGGGCTCGATGCTCTGCATGTACCTCGAGCCATGCCCTAGCTTTCTCACTGGCTGGGGGGGCTCGATGCTCGGTATGTATCTTGAGCCCCGCCCTAGCTTTCTCAAGCTACAATGGCTGGACGCTCGGCATATACCTCAAGCCATGCCCTAGCTTTTTCACTAGCTGAGGGGCTCGACGGTCGGTATGTATCTTGAGCCCCGACCTAGCTTTCTCAAGCTACAAGGGCTTGATGCTCGGCATGTACCTCGAGCCACGCCCTAGCTCTCTCAGGCTACAAGGGCTCGACACTCGATATGCACCTCGAGCACGCCCTAGCTTTCGCAAGCTACAAGGGCTCGATGCTCGGCATATATCTCAAGCCACGTCCTAGCTCTCTCAGGCTACAAGGGCTCGATGCTCAGCATGTACCTTGAGCCATGCCCTAGCTTTTCTCCCAGACTGGGGGACTCGATGCTCGGCATGTATCTCGAGCCACGCCTTAGCTTTCTCAAGCTACAAGGGCTCGACACTCGACATGTCCCTCGAGCCACACCCTATCTCTCTCAGGCTATAAGGGCTCGACACTCAGCATGTACCTCGAGCCACGCCCTAGCTTTTTTACTGGTTGGGGGGCTCGACGCTCGACATGTACCTCGAACCACGCCCTAGCTTTTCTCACAGGCTACAAGGGCTCGACGCTCGGCATGTACCTCGAGCCATGCCCTAGCTCTCTTAGGTTGGGGGCTCGACACTCGACATGTGCCTCGAACCACACCCTAGCTTTTCTCAAAGCCACAAGGGCTCAATGCATGGCATGTACTCGAGCCACGCCCTAGCTTTCTCAAGCTACAAGGGCTCGACGCTCGGCATGTACATCAAGTCATTCCCTAGCTTTCCCACAAACTGGGGGCTCGATGCTAGGCATGTACCTCTAGCCATGCCCTAGCTTTCTCACAGGTTGGGGACTCGATGCTCGGCATGTACCTCGAGCCACACCCTAGCTTTCTCAAGCTACTAGGGCTCGATGCTCGGCATGTACCTCGCGCCATGCCCTAGCTTTTCTCACAGACTATAAGGGCTTGACGTTCGGCATGCACCTCAAGCCACGCCCTAGCTTTTCTCACAGGCTGGGGGGCTTGATGCTCGGCATGCACCTCAAGTCCCGCCCTAGCTTTCTCAAGCTACAAAGGCTCGACGCTTGGAATGTACCTCGAGTCACGCCCTAGCTCTCTCTGGCTACAAGGTCTCGACGCTCGGCATGCACCTCGAGCCATGCCATAGCTTTCCTCACGGGCTGGGAGCTCGACGCTCGGCATGCACCTCGAGCCACACCCTAGCTTTCCCACTGGTTGGGGGACTCGAAGCTCGGCATGTGCCTCGAGCCACGTCCTAACTTTCTCAAGCTATAAGGGCTTGATGATCTGCATGTACAGTGAGCCACGCCCTAGCTTTCACACAAGTTAGGGGGCTCGACGCTCGGCATGTACCTCGAGCGATGTCCTAGCTTTTCTCACAGGTTGGGGGCTCAGTGCTTGGTATGTACCTTGAGCCATGCCCTAGCTTTCTCAAGCTACAAGGGCTCGACGCTCGGCATGCACCTCGAGCCACGCCTAGCTTTTCTCACAAGCTACAAGGGCTCGACGCTCGGCATGCACCTCGAGCCACGCCCTAGCTTTTCTCACAGGCTGGAGGGCTCGACGCTCGGTATGTATGTTGAGCCCTGCCCTAGCTTTCTCAAGCTACAAGCGCTCAATGCTCGGCATGTACCTCGAGCGATGCCCTAACTCTCTTAGGCTGCAAGGGCTCGATGCTCGGCATGCACCTGAGCCACGCCCTAGCTTTCCTCACAGGCTGGGGGGCTCAACGCTCGGCATGCACCTCGAGCCACGCCCTAGCTTTTCCACTGGCTGGGGGGCTCAACACTCGGCATGCATCTTGAGCCACGCCCTAGCTTAGGCTATGGGGTTCGACGCTCGGTGCTCGATGCTTGACGCTCGACGCTCAACGCACGATGCTCGACACTTGGCATGTACTTCGAGCAATGCACAAACTTACTCAAAAGATGCTTGCCCTTATTGCATGTTTGAACTAAGGGGCCCTGGAGGAGAGTGTTAAGTACTCTCGCTGAACTTCATGAGGTATTCAGTGTTCCGAGTTCTTGTTGGCATGCACCTGAACGGACAACTTTGGAGACTTCATATGGTCATTGTTCTCCCTGATATGATTCATGATTTGTGCTTTGAGTTTCGGCGTATTGCTCACACGTGAGCTCTTAGTCTCATCCTGTTTGAAGCAAATGGTCTCTTTGAGGTCGTCAACTGGCTCAGCAATGTAGTGGTTTCTCTCTGGGGGAAGTTCCACAACATCGAGGGGAAGCCCGAGTCCCCCCTACCATAGCAGTGTAATGTGCTCGGGCTACTTCTTGGCTTTCTTTCACTTTCCCTACCCCGGAGGATGTTGGGTATTTCATCTTCATGTGGAGAGCTGAAGGTACAACCTGGAGAGTTGCGAGGCCGAGACGGCCGAGGGTGGCGTTGTAAGAGGCCTTCATGTTGATGACCATGAATTCCATAGCCTCAGTTCGAGAGGATGGGACCTTACCTACAGTTACAACTAGTGTGACTATTCCATCTATCTAAATGGGGACTCTTAAGAAACCATGTAAAGTGTATCCTGCGGGTTTGGGGCGGTCTCGGGAGAGCTTAAGCTTTTCCAATGAATCTAGGAAGAGTGCATGTTTACTGAGTAGCCGTTGTCGACCCAGATGCGGCGCACCTCATGATTTGTCATGTCTAGGTCGATGAATAGTGTGTCACAATGACGTGTTCGAACACCCTTAGGGGGCATTTGATATGTGGGAATGTGCAAGGGAATCCCTGATTTCTCCTTAGATTACCTTGTTTGGTATGTAGCAAGCATAGTTTTTGAAGAAATGATGGATTTCCAAAAAAATCAAATTCCTTTGTTGGGAAGGATTTTCATTCCCCCCAAAAACCATGGAATTTAAAGATTCACATGGGATTTTCATAACAATCAATAAAATAACCCAAAAACTAGAATTAAAAAGATATTCGCCCCTAAAATCATTGGATTTGAGGATTCTAATCGGATAACAAACAATAAAATAACCCCAAAAACTACAATAATAAAGGATTTTCGGTAATGCAATGTACCAACCGTGATATTGCAACATTTCCGAAATTCTTCATTCCCACCCTCACATTCTCGGGAATCCTCTCATTCCCGGGAATCCTCCAATCCTTGTACCAAAAGCCCTCTTAAGGTCTTGGGCTGAGAAAGTTACTAGTACTCCAAAGCCTTTAGACGGGATGTTATGCACCCAATTTACTTTCCTAACGAAGTCTTTCCGGGAGGAGTTGGACTCTCCTCCCATTGATTCCCTTTGGATAGAGTAGAGAATTGCTCTTGGTTTCGAGTCCTGGGACCCTGAGGGTTTCTCTAAGCACTTGTCAGCCTCCCAGGCAGGAGGAGGCCCAATATCGTTTCTTTGGGTGAATTTGGAAACGTAGCCTCGACGGATGAGGCCTTTATTTTCCTTTCTGAGAGGTTTGCAATCATCGGTGGTGTGTCCATGGTCTCTATGAAATGTGCACCACTTGTTCTTATTCCTCCTCCTGGCTGAGGAGGTCATCTTGGGAGATGTCTATCTACTAAAGAGAGATGACTAAGATGCTTACTTTAAGATTGTGACCAAAAAAATTTATGCGAAAGGAAAGTGGACGAAAATTTCAAATTGCAATGTTGTGATCAATGAGTGCAACTTATTTTGTTTGAGTCAGATGTATAATGAATTGAGAATGTGTGCAACTCATTTTGTTTGGGTATCGAAGATATAATGAATTGAAATTATTGGGATTATGGTTGATCTTCAAAGAAGAATTAAAAGCTTCAGGAACTTTTTTTTTTGGTCCCATATGATTGTTCAGAGTGTTAATGTTGAACAGGTAACCGCACTTCTAAGTTTTGTAAGAGAGATTGAGCTACTAGCGGTTATCCTACGTCTTTCCAATTTTGTTGCGGTGTTTAGAAGAAAAGAAGAACTAGCCAAAATTTTGGTTGATATTAAAGTCAACCATTATTGTGGTTATTTTCCATGAATGCATTAATTATTTTTTTCCTTAAAAAATAATTCTTTAGCTAATTCTCTTGATCATTTTTTTTATTTTTTTGTTAATTATTGGCCATATCTTCTTTTTGCTTACTGATATGGTATAGATGGCGTGGCCCTATCTGGGCCATCAGATTTCCTAAGATTTCATTCTCATGTGATCATCAGGTCAAACAGCCCTAACAGACTTCTGCCAGCTCAGGCCCACTGGCTAACGGGTCCGACCCGATCCATCAGGACCAGAGACCCGTTAGCCTCTGCTTATGAATACCAGATCCTCTCCCTCCTTCTCTAGGTAATATACTTTTTCTCCCCTGAACCCTAGCTACTGTTACTTTCTCAGTGACTAACTAAGATCGTCGGAGGGCCTATCTCCGAGAACTCTTCCGGGGTTTCTAGACAGTGTGCAGGTACGAAGATCCGAGCCGAGCACCCAGCCTCTACCTCTTTTCTGCTACTCCCGTGTCGGTCCTACAGCCGAGGATCAGATCAATGCCTATGTCGTACCTTCCGCTTCACAAATTACAAGAACTCACACATGTTGCCTCCACACACAAAAACAAACCGCATCACTTACAGTAAGCTGAAACTAGATGTCTCCTCTTTGTAAAGTTGTTGCTTAATTGATTCATGACAATGAGGCTGCTAACTACATTATTGCTCCACTGGAGTGATCCATCGTGTCCAACTTTTCACGTTGCAGCTGCTTGTCTTTGTTGGACTTACGGGCTTAGTCTGTTTTTGGGGGTGCTATCTCTCTATGTACCATTTGCATGTAGGCCTTATGTATTTCTAGTACTTTGCGATGTTGTCTTTCTATGTTCTGTTTGCACTGTGTTACAATTAAGGTGATTTCTAATATTTGAAGAGTTTGCTACCCCGAGCAAAACTCTGGAAGTCATGCTCCTAACATTATTACGAGACCATCAAAATGCTTTAAGATTCGGTCTTCGAAACCTATTTGCCATTTTTTTGGCTGTGAAATCTTTTTGGGCCGTATCCTTAGACAAGCATTATTATTATTATTATTATTATTATTATTATTATTATTATGAGGAGTGCTCAGTTGCAAACAGATCTGTTTGCACAGACCCATTGCAAACTGAGTTCCTGGTCGTCGGATCGCTTCGATCAAGATCCGGTAAACAACGGTCAAGGCACAACAAAATCAGTTTTGAACCTTGGTCGTTGCTTCACACAACGGCCTATATATAACCAGGCCGTTGTGCGGAACAACGGCTTATGTTGTACAAGTGTTTTAAAATACTTGTACAAATTTTGCTCTCCTCCTCTCACACTCAGTCTATTCTCTCTCTCGCTCTTTCTGTCTCTTTCTTTCTGGCGAACTCGAACCCATAGTCGAAACCTAGCTCTTGCTCCATAACTCGACTCTCTCACTCACTCTCTTCCTCTTCTCGAACTCTTGCCATCTTCCATTGAATCTCCCGAACCCAAAAAACTCTAACCTAACAAAATCTCCCGAACCCATCAAACCCTTACCCTAACGAAATTACCCAAACTGTACTCCTTCTTCGTCAACAACAGTGCAACCACCCCTCCATCTCATTTCCGAAAACCCACATTGTGAAAGGTATTAACTTTTTTATAATTTAGTAGATCTAGCTAAGTTAATTGATTGAAATTTTGTTTGAATGTTTGAGTCTACAATTTGGTATTATGCATGGTTAATTATATGTTAGTTTCACGATGTGTATTGTATGTGGTTGTTTTTGTAGATGTAGATGGTGTGTTAGTTGTTGTTGCTCGTTATTAGTAATAGTGCACAAATGAGATCCACAAAATTCTGAATTTTTTGGAGTAGGTCGGACTCATCTTGCACAAGTCAAATAAATTTGTAGAAGTGTGTTTGGATTCACGGTTTGGGAGACTTGGTCATGTATCGCTTTCCATTTATTTTCGTGAGTAAAGAGCGATACATTGCCATATCACTTAAACCGTGAGTCGAAACTCACTTCTACAAGTTGCATTGGTTCGTGCGAGGTGAGTGTGACCTACTCACTAAGTTATGGAAATTTTTGATGTGCGGATTTGTTCCGTATATCAAACAACAACAACAACAATTATACTTTGATATTTTTTGAGTGAGTTTTCACTATAAAACCGCACAAATCACATCCGAAAAATACGAAATTTTGTGAGTAGCTCGGAATCACCACACAAAAGCCATGGCAACTTGTAGAAATGAGTTTCGACTCAAGGTTTGCATGATACGGTAATGTATCGTTGTTCATTAATTTGCATGAGTGAAAGCGATATATTGCCATATCTTCCAAATCGTGAGTCCAAACTCGCTTGTATAAGTTGTGTTGGATTGTGTGTGGTTAAGGCTGCAAACGAGCCGAGTCGAGCCGAGTATCTTGCGGCTCGAGCTCGGCTCGTTAAGCAATCGAGCTCAGTTTTGAGCTCGAGCTGGCTCGAACTCGTTTCGAGCCGAGCTTTGACCGAGTTCGAGCCGAGCAGCTCGCGAGCTTAGCCTAATAATCACAAAAAGCCCAAGATCGAGCTTGGATTGTTAAGCTATCGAGCTCGATTTCAAGCTCGAGCTCGTCTCGAATCGAGCTTTGACTGAGCTTTGACCGAGCTCTAGCCGAGTAGCTCGCGAGTAGCTTGGTTCGTTTGCAGCCCTATGTGTGGTGAGTATGACCTACTCGCAAAGTTTTGGATTTTTTTGATATTATTTGTGCGGTTTTCTCACGTATTTTTTCCGTAACTATATAGCGTAAGAAAGGATTTAGCTAATAGAGAAATTGACTCTTCCGGGAACCAGTAACGCGTAAACCATGTCAAACCAAGACCGATCAATATCCGAACGGAACGGATTCGAACTTCTCCTAGAATATATATATATATATATATATATATATATATATATATATATATATATATATATAGTGTGATTGTCTCTATAAGATCAGTGTATTAATAATTGTTATATTATGGATGATGTTAGATATGGACAGTGGTGAAGGATATTCTGTTGCCGGCGATAATTTTATGTGTGCACAACAAATTGGTGAATGCATGTCGCAAGTTCAAGAGCACCTCAAACCAAAGGTATGTATGACATTTCAAACCATAGATGAAGCCGAGAACGTTTATTCGGCATATGCTAAATGTGGGGGATTCGCAATGCGTAAGGGTGAGAATAAATACAAGGGTAGCCAAGTTGTGGATAAGTCTTTTTTGTTTAATAAAGAAGGGACTTCACTGAGTCAACCTAGTGAAGGTAGACGGGGGACTACTTCTAGAACCGGTTACAAAGCAGTCGTTCGTGTAAAACTGAACGAAGAAAGTAGAAAATGGGTGTTGTTTTCATTTCATGAACCACACAATCATGTATTTACTTCACCCGGAGAAGACATCTTTTGCCGTGAAACCGCTCGGTGTCGAATACTGATAAAAGAACAGATTTAATGACCCAAGCTAATACCCCTACTTGCAAACAAATGCTCTTCTTCGAAAGTCCTAGTGGTGGTCACGGTTAAATAGAATTCACCGAAAAAGATGCTAGAAATCTACCTAGAGACTCCCACGAAGTGATGAAAGGACACGATGGGAACATTCCAATTGATTTCTTTGAATTGAAAAAAATTACGGATCCTTCATTTTTGTATGATTTTCAAGTAGATCTCGATGGTTGGTTGTCTCATTATATTTGGGTGGATGGTACATCTAGGATGAACTATGAAGAATTTGAGGATGCACTTTGTTTTGATGCCACATACAACACAAACCGATATGAAATATTATTTGTTCCATTTGTTGGAATCAATCATCACTGACAATCAATGTTCTTAGGAGGTGGGTTCATTCCAAATGAAAATGCCACTTCTTTTGAGTTGTTCTTTGAAAAGTGGCTAGGAGTAATGAATCGTGCTCCATCCGGCATCGTGACGGACCAGGATCCTGAGATCGCCGTCGCAGTGAAGAAAGTTTTTCCCGAGACTTGGCATTGGTATTGCATTTGGCACATTTTGGATAAGTTACCGCAAGAGGTGAGTATGTTTAATGAAGTCGATAAGTTTAGGGATGATTTGAAGACTATTATCTATGATTCTGAATATGTACATGATTTCGAAGAGAAATCAAAGTTTGTGCTTCTGAAGTACGGAGTTGAGACTTGAGAATAACAAAAGGTTGAATGATCTATTTGATATTTGCGATAAATGGGCACCCATCTATGCAAGAGATTCATTTTGGGTCGGCATGTTAAGTAGCCAACGGGTTGAGTCTATGTATTCTTTCTTGAAGCATCATACAGAAAAGAAATACTCCTTACATGAATTTGCCATCATCTTCAACAGATGTTTGGCAAAGCAAAGACACAATGAACTTAAAGAAAATCATCATAATCGTGAGAGGGGACCGAAATTGAAGACCCAATGGGCGCTGAAAGCACATATGGCTAGAATATACACTTGAAAATATTCTATAAATTCCAAGATGAAGTTACAAAAAGCTTATTATATAATGTGACTTTCGTTATCCATCTTGACACACCGGATAATTCAACCTTCCATGTGATGCTTTGTGGAGAATCAGAACCGGGGAGGTTGATTCAATTATGAAACCTCCGTCAAATTGTTACTTATGGTTGAAACATGTTCAAGTTCGTTCGAATTCCGCGCAAACATATTTTGTTCGTTCTTCGGTTCAGTCATCGCACTTCTCTACCGGATATATATATTAAAAGAAAATGGACACAGGATGTGATGAGA
This sequence comes from Hemerocallis citrina, assembly GCA_017893485.1. Lineage (NCBI taxonomy): Eukaryota > Viridiplantae > Streptophyta > Magnoliopsida > Asparagales > Asphodelaceae > Hemerocallis > Hemerocallis citrina. Next base: position 147,147,912 of record CM030365.1, on the reverse strand, counting down.
AGAAGTTATACATCTGTTCCACATGAAGGAAGTAGCCAAAATTTTGTATCTCGCTATTGTGAATTGAGTCATCACGCAAAACAAACTGTTGATCTTGGTTGTTCCTCCGATTCTAGTTACAATTACATGCTCGATCTTATGCTCAAAGGCATTGACGGCGTATCTCGTCTTCAAATACATCCCGATGGTATTTCACAACCCCATGAAGAAGGACATGCACAGCCTCATGCTGAAGGTAGTGGACATGTATGTGCACGTGTGAGGGACGCAGGATAGTGTGTTACAAACGGAAGGCCTAAAAGGAAGATATTGAAGCCGATAAGAGAGGAACTTCGTGGTAAAAAACCTAGACGGTGTAATACATGCGGCTTGCTCGTACTCGGACATGATTCAAGAAATTGTCCAACCTTAGTTGAGAGGTAATATTTATGCAACTTTTGTTAACTTATATTGATAATATTCAATCTAGCTTTGTGTGTGTGTGTGTGTGTGTGTGTATATATATATATATATATATATATATATATATATATATATATATATATTGTAGCGCCCCGTTTTCCATACACTGGAAAACCGAGACACGAGCTAGGACCTTTTCATTTAATTAGTCACAATACACAGAAACAGGAAAATTTAAAACTTTTTATTAACATAATATTACAGGCCGGGTGTTTCCACTAATACAATAAGTTACATCAGAGTGTACATGAATAAAAGATAATCATTGCTTTTTCACTTGTAGATCATGCCTCGGCTAGAGTCCTTCTGGTTCGCAATCTTGTGTCCACAACCTATTGAAGTGGGGACGTCAGTATTCACTGACGTTTTAAGGCTGATCATATAGCAGCGAATCTCCAAAACAATATATACAAACAGGGTAAAGTATGTCGGTGTAGTTTAAGTGTTCGTGAGTGCAGTGATTAGAATCTAATAAATGTCAATCAAACCGGAATACCAATGCACTGTCGACTAAACTAGAATACTAATGCTAGGCCAACTAAACTAGGATACTAATGCCATGTCAACTAAACTAGGATGCTCCTATTCTAATGTCAGCAAGTCTCCGAAGCAACCTGCAGCCCATACTACATGCGACCCCATCTCAAGCCGTTTCTCCATATATAGGGATTTAAACCCGCGTTATGAACTTCTAATTGTACACAACCTGTTCCTGACACCTACACGTGACTGATGAGGTTGCAGATGTGGTCATGTGCCACTGATGCAGCATGCCAGTGGTGTCTATGTTCGCCACTGCTACCCGGCCAACCGGACCTCACTCAAAACTAGACGAACCCAACGTATCGGGCGTCATTTCAAAATCCAAATCATAGGGTCTCGCAAGCACAGGGTAGCACGAAGCCTACCCTGTGGCACCCCTGGGGTCTCGCAAGCGCAGGACTGCCCAACGCATTCTGTGGCACCCCAAGCCACGGTACTTCAGGAATTAACAGCGCGAGATACGCAACCCGTGCTCCCAACTTGTGAGACGGCACCGTACGTATCCCTTTGACAGGAAGGTGCAACCCAATAACACCACCTAAGATCGGCCCCAAAGAAAGGTTTGGTCGTACGGTGCACCCTACTACCAACTCCCCTTCTTTCTGACAAAAAGGTTAAGTAATGATTTTATAAGTCACTGCCCTAATGATGTTACTACTCCTATACAATCTTACATAATTTCCAACTTAGATTATCATGGTCCAACTCGTGGTCCCTCGATCCAAGACTCGAGTAACGAGATCACTCTCACTCATCCCTACCCCTAACTCGGATTCTACCAACACTCTCGGCCCACGGTCAACCTACATCGGTTAAGATCCGTCGACGCCCGAGGTGAGATCTATCCATTTTACTCTAAGGGGGTAGGATGTGGTCTTGATAGTCGATGACCCTTAGGGTAATTGAAGACCCTAAACTAGCTTTTTATCAAGCTACAACTATTAGAACTTCTCAACCCTTATTGCTATGAATGAAGGGTGCTCATATGCTATGGTTCCATTTTAAATTAGAACCTACTCGACTAGAGTCCATGGGTTCTCTTCCTAACCCACATAAACATCGGTACATTTCCTCATGCAACTAGGATGCTATACTATACCGTCCAAGCATGTATGGTTCCTTACTAACATCAACTACAACAAGGTAGTTACAACTACAATCATGGCTCTTTCTTATTACTTAGCCTATGGCAATTCAATCATGGTATGCAATTGCAAGCATCAACCTACAACAATTAATCATGGTATATATGACATAACCATCAACTTACAACATTCTTAATTATGAATGCGATTTAGCATGCACTTGTAGCAAGTCTTAAGCATGGATATATAACTAGTATGAATATACAACATCCCAAGGCGTGGTAGGTATTCTAATATTAATCCTACAACATTCTAAGCATGTTTATACACTTAGCATGGTATACATCATTGCTAAACATGGTAGGTATTTTTAATATAAATCCTACAACATTCTAAGCATGTACATACACTTAGCATGGTATTCATCATTCCTAAACATTGTAGGTATTTTTAATATAAATCCTACAACATTCTAAGCATGTACATACACTTAGCATGGTATTCATCATTCCTAAACATGGTAGGCTATTTTAACATTAACATCTAGCATGGTGTACATTTTAGTAATATTCTAGGCATGCATACTAGTTAAGTATCAACCTACAACATAGTATGAGTTTCTCCACAATTCTAGCATGGGTAGAACATAACATAAAAATTTACTACAACTAACCATGGATAGTTACCTTAACTTAAGCATGAGTAACTACTATGTTTTAAGCATGAATATCCTTCCTAAACATGATAGGTAATTTTAGAATAAATCCTACAACATTCTAAGCATGAATATCATTCCTAAACATGGTAGGAAATTTTAGAATGAATCCTACAACATTCTAAGCATGAATATCATTCCTAAACATGATAGGTAATTTTAGAATAAATCCTACAACATTCTAAGCATGAATATCATTCCTAAACATGATAGGAAATTTTAGAATGAATCCTACAACATTCTAAGCATGAATATCATTCCTAAACATGATAGGTAATTTTAGAATAAATCCTACAACATTCTAAGTATGAATATCATTCCTAAACATGGTAGGAAATTTTAGAATGAATCCTACAACATTCTAAGCATGAATATCATTCTTAAACATGATAGGTAATTTTAGAATAAATCCTACAACATTCTAAGCATGAATAAATTAATCTAATCCAATCTTAGCATGGTATTTACTTTAACATAAGCACAACATCCATTTAATATCCATAATCATCTACTAAAATTTCACACAACATAAATATCTACAACTACTTTATTTTAATCCCTACTACTACTACTTTATTTAAACATGCATATCACTACTACTACTACCATGAGCCTCTACTATAACATAAATATCTACAACTAAATTACTTACTAAAAATCTTTATTAGCATATGTTTCTTATTATTACTAGTGGACATAAAAGAGATCTTTTTAATCCTTTTTCTTTTGTAACCAAAATTAGCATTTCAAGTAGAGAGTAAAATAGCAAAAGAATAAGAGTTTATTTGTTGAGTTTACTACTTCAATGCATATAAAAATTCTACTATGCTTATGTCAAGTTCTTGTTGAGTTCTACATCCCAATGGGTATGTACACACATATGCATATGTTTATGTCAATTCGTTCGTTCAATAACACAATCAACTCCACCATTCCTCCTTCTTATGCCATTGTTCCATATACTTAATGAAATAGTCCAAGTAGTTAGTTCTTTTATTAGTCAAACAAGAACTACTAACAACATTCCTTCCTTATGTGTTCCATGAAAGTTCTTATCATTCTTTTCCCTTTTTTAGTGATTATGCTACAACATACAAGATAAGAATCCACACAACCATACTACTGCAAAAACAACCACACCAAATGAAAAGTAAACAAGGAGGATAAGAATAAGAAGAACATCAAAACAACAATACAAACAAACAAACAAACAAAGAGAAACCCCCACCTTGTTTCACTTGTAGGAATGACTAACTATGCTACTTCTCCTTCCTCCTAGCTTTTAGAACTCTTACTAAACCTACAAGGAAAACTCTCAAGTTAGCATGGTGTTCTCTCTTTCTTTTCCTTTCTTTCTTTTGATCTTTCTAAAATGAGACAAAGGTGGAAGAAGGGGGTATTTATAGGTGGGAAAAAGGGTGGAAAGTGCAAATGTGTATGCACACAATTGCACAAAAATCCTTCCACAAAAAGTGGGCCGGTTTCTACTAGTGAAGGAGAGGTGAGGTGGAGGTATGGTGAGGGTATGGTTCTTAGGTGAGGTGGAGGGTGATGTGGAAGAGAGAGTGTTCTAGAAGAATTCTTAATCCCTTATGTCTTTGTAACCCTAGGTTTAGCTACACAACAATTTCTAATTATCCATTAGATTGTCATGGCTAAAAGATAACACAATGGTGAAAGAAAAATAAAATAATCAAGTAGTCGGACGCTAATAAAATAATATTATTAATAGTCGATCGGGATATTACATATATATATATATATATATATATATATATATATATATATATATATATATATATATATATATATATATATATATATTGTTGACTACCTTAAACTTATCATTTATTTTAGAGCAACCAATCTAGAAGAAGTTGTTCCAACCGATGAACAGAGTTCCGACGACAATTTTGATGAAGCGTTGTGAGGTAAAATTTTAATGGGGGTGAAGTATTTGAATTTTGTAGACTAACAATACTAATATCCGATGTTGTTTGAATTTTATAAATATTGCAAGTATTTATTGAAGGAAGCTCCCTTGTCTGTTGTTGCATCATATTCTTAATTCTATGTAATTGATTAAAGTTGGGTCTTTGTTGTAATTTATATGTTTCTGATAATATATGTTCCAAACGAATGTGGTTGGATGTGTGGATGTACTGTGTTTGTTGATAATTTTTTAGTTGTTTTAGTTTACATTCATTATGTTTTTGTTTTGTGTGTTGATTGATGAGCCCTAATATGTTCTTGTCGGAAGATTACGAGTATTGTGAGGGTTGAATGAAATTGGGTATGAAATATATGAGAGTAGCAGTTGATATGATGTTTTTGTGGTATCAGTTTTTCGTTTAATCATATTTTAAAAAATGGAAAATTTAAACAAATCTGGTTTTGGACACAATGGCTTAGGTTGATATTAAAAAAAATTCAATAACCTGGACCGTTCTTGGAAACAACGGCCTAGGTTGATATGAAATTTTTTTCTTCCAATTGACTTCCTCTCTAACGTGAGAAGAGTTTACCATGGGTTTTTTTTTAAAAAAATCAATAACCTATGCCGTTGTTTCAGACAACGGCCTAAGTTGATATGAAAATTGTTGGGAGATTTCGTCATGCTCTCTGACTTGAGAGGAGATTACCAAGTTTTTTTTTTCAATAACGTATGTCGTTGTTTCCAACGACAGCCTAGGTGTATATGAAACTTTTTGTTCCAGTTGACTAGCTCTCTGACTTGAAGGGAGATTACCAAGTTGTTTAAATAAAAAAAATCAATAACCTATTGATATGGCTAAAAATGGGGTTTAATCGGAACGGTCCAAATCGGGCACGAATCTTGAAGCCCAGGGGTAAAACGGTAATTTCACCTACCAATGGGTCTGAGATGGGTACTGGATCTCTTCGTCAAAGATCCAATAACCCACGAACGGATCCACCTCAATTGGGTGCGGGTTTCAACCAGCAGAAAGCCTGATCCAGAGGGATAGAATTAGGGTTTCTGATTAAATCCTAATCAACGGCCCTGATTCATGCCTATCCTTCCACTGGGAATTAGGGATTACATTCCTAATCTGTTTACACGGAGTATATTCCTTATCAGATCACGGGGATTACATTCGTAATCTGATCCCTAAGACGCCTATAAATACCCCCATCCATCTCCATTAAGGGGTAATCAATCTTTTTCCAGTTTTACGCTCTTTCATAATCTTCCCTGATTACTGACTTGAGCGTCGGAGGGTGCGTCGCCGGGAACAACCCCGGTGTCTCGCACTTTTTGCAGGTGTATGGCAGGAGTCAGCGTCAAACTCCGACGGAACAGGTAACAGGTTTGCTATTCAGTTTTTCTAAGAATCCACAAATACTATCTGTTTGCCCCCACACCAGATTTAGCGGCAACACCTATGCCACTGTTTCAAACAACGACCTAGGTTGACATGAAATTTTTTGTTCTAGTTGACTTGCACTCTAACTTGAGGAGATTACCATGGTTTGTTAAATTTTTAGCGGATAAAACCTAGGCCGTTGTTGGCCGTTGTTGGCCGTTGTTTCCAACAACGGCCTAAGTTGATCTGAAAATTTTTTCCCAGTTGACTTGCTCTCTGACTATTTAGGAGGTTACGAAGGTTTTTTAAAAAAAAAAAAAGTCAATAACCTAGACCGTTGTTGGTCATAACGGCTTTGGTTGATATGACAATTTTTTTCATTTTACATCTTTCACTTATACCTCTACGAACATAGGTTCTTGAACTCTACACCAATGACATTCTTAATCATGATTTTTGTCTCTATATTTCATTAGTTTCATAATTTCGCTACAAAGACGTTCTTGAACTCTACACAAGTTTTATTTAAAAACAAAAATATTACCTGACTTTTTTTTCCCAACAAAACGAACAATATAATTGTAACACCCCGAATTCCATTTACATGTAATTCGTAGTACAACATGATCTTTTACTTTATTTCGTACAATTTTACAAGGAAATTAAAACTTTTTATTACACAACAATGTTTATTACAGAGTTACACAGCAGAAGTTAAATAAAATACAACATGAAATACAACTCTAATATCAACAGCTTTAATCATGAATATAACCTAATCATCAATCGTCTTTAAGTCCTTGTCAATCCAATCCAAGCCCTGCACTGAAAATCTGTGGGCACGTCAGTTGCTTATAACCGACGCAATATTATAAAACAATGATCCTCACTATGTCGTAATATAATGATTCTCGTACTTTAACAATCACACACTTGAATGCATATAAAAGTATAAAGAGTGATTATCCTAACCATGTCAGTGTATGATATGACTTAATGCCTAATGCAGATGTTATACTACAATGACACTAATGCATACTTGTTCGCATTCTATGCACCTCATCCTACATAGGTCCAAGAGCAAGCATCTACGTACTCCACATTAAAGGGTTTAATCCCTCGCCCTGAAAAACTACTCGGTAACAAATCAAGTTTTAGACATTCCACGAGTACATATTCCAACCTTGGAGTCCACCGTCAAGCTTATACGGAAATCCTCGTTGTGTGAACATCCCGCAGGTGTCCCTCTAGCCCCGGTATACGCATATACATTGGAGAGCGGTCTCCGATCCGCTCCTAGCAACTCCCGACATATGCAAAGTCCTCGCCGCTCCAGGAGCTACCGTCGTCGAAGCCCCCGCTCTCCCTCGTACGAAGACGAGTCTAGAGGCTCGCCAGATTACCGTCGAAGGGATGACGTTGTATACCGCTGTCTCCTTGAGATGGAGAGGCGCTTGGGTCAGTCAGACCGAGAAGAAGAGCTTAGAGGAAGGACTCTTCGTCCTAGCAGACCTCCTTTTTCCCGAACCATAATGGATGCACCCGTACCAATCGGCTTCAAGCCTCTTCAATTTGAAACCTACTCCGAGGAGACTGGCCCCGTCGATCACATCGAGAGCTTCAAGACCCTAATGCTCATCCATCAAGCTTTCGATGCTCTGCTCTGTAAAACCTTCCCCGCAACTCTCAAGGGTCCAGCTCGAGAATGGTACTCTCGCCTTGCCCCATCCTCAATATTCTCCTTCGAGCAATTCGAGATCCTCTTCGTCACCCATTTTGTAAGTAGCTGTAGAACTGAGAAGACCAGCATCTCGCTACTGTACCTCCACCAGAAGAAGGGTGAGAAGTTGAGAGACTATGTAAAGAGGTTCACAGCTGAAGTCAGGTCCATAGCATCCCTCGACCAGTCGGTCGCTGCAGCAGCTTTTCAATCCAATGTCCTCAACTCCAACCTTCGCTCCTCCCTCGCCAAGAAACCCCCACAGAACTTCTCTGACCTCCTCCTCCAGAGCGAAAAGTATATTCGGGCCGAAGAAGCTGAGCACTGCCCCAACTTGGAGGGGTCTTCCTCCAGGTTTAAGAGAAAGGAACAGAAGTGGAAGAAGCCAAGAAACTTCAGAAGGATAATACCGGCCAGCGCCGACCTCCCCCCAGATTTGAAAAATTTACCCCTCTTAACACCAATATCTCTACAATTCTTATGGAAGTAGATAAGGAGGGGGTGATACCTCCTGCACCAAAAATGAACACCCCTGGCAAGAAGAGGGATAAAGAGAAGTGGTGTCGTTATCATCGGGACCACAGCCACGACATCAACGATTGTCGGGCCTTGAAGAATGAGATAGAAGCCCTCATCCAGAGGGAGCAGCTGACCAGATTCGTAAGAAAGGACCGAGCCGACCTTCCTCCCCCGCCTCGGGGGGCTAATAAGCGTCCGGAACGCGATGAAACGCCCGACTTCGAAGAGAAGCGTGTCCTACATCTCATTCATGGGGGCCCAATGGGGGGCTCCTCAAACTCCTCTCGAAAGGCATTTATACGAGAAGTCAATTCGGTTCGCGCCACCCCTCCTCCCAAAAGCCTCGGAGTGCCCGTCACATTCTCAGATGAAGATCTTGAAGGTGTCCGCACCCCGCACTGTGACGCGCTCGTCATCAACCTCCACATGGAAAACTTCAAAGTGGAGAGGATCCTAGTGGACAATGGCAGCTCCGTTAACATCCTCTTCCTCGCCACTTTTAAAGGCCTCAAACTCTCCCGAGATAGACTCAAGCCCGCCGGCTACACGCTCCATGGGTTCACGGGAGTGCCAGTGACTATCGAAGGGGCGATCACCCTCGACATAACCGCTGGCAAGACTCCTACTACCCGAACGAAGTCGATGGATTTTATGGTTGTGGATGTCTCTGCAGCTTACAATGTCATCCTAGGCTGACCCGGCCTAGCAGCTCTAGAAGCCGTTCCTTCGACGTACCATCTCAAGATGAAATTCCCCATCCGGGCCGAAGTAGGGGAAGTAAAAGGCATTCAGGAAACGGCCCGCAAATGCTACATGACCTCTACCCTCGGTCCAGTCCTCTCCCTAGAAACTCTGAAAATCCCCCAAGATGCTGCCCGACCAACGTCCGAGCCGGTGGATGAATTGGAGGAAGTGCTCTTCTCTGAGCAGGATCCGACTCGAAAGTTCTTTGTTAGCAAGACCCTCCCATCCGCCCTATGCTCAGACATAGTCTAGTGCATCCGAAGGAACGGAGACCTCTTTGCTTGGTCAGCTGCAGACATGCTCGGAATTTTTGAAGAGCTCTTGGTCCACCACCTCAGCGTTGTTCCGGGGTCCAAACCGGTTCAACAGAAGAGGCGCAAGTTCGCCCCCGAGCGCCAGTTAGCTATAAAAGAGGAGGTGGACAAGCTCTTGAAGGCCCGGTTCATACAAGAGGTGAACTATCCCGAGTGGTTGTCGAATGTAGTAATGGTGAAGAAGTCTAACGGGACTTGGAGGATTTGTATCGATTTTACCGATCTCAACAAGGCTTGCCCCAAAGATCCCTTTCCTCTTCCGAGTATTGACACTTTGATTGATGCCACCTCGGGACATGAACTCCTCAGCTTCATGGACGCCTTCTCAGGCTACAACCAGATCCGAATGTTCCCTCCGGATATCTCGAAGACATCATTTGTGACCATCAGGGCCTCTATTGCTATAGGGTTATGCCCTTCGGTCTGAAGAATGCAGGCGCAACATATCAATGCCTCGTCAACAAGGTTTTCCAAGCTCAAATCGGCCGTAATATGGAGGTATATGTTGACGACATGTTTGTAAAAAGCATCCGAGGTGCCGATCATGTAACCGACCTCCAGGAGGCGTTTGATGTTCTGAGAAAGCACAACATGAGACTCAATCCGAACAAGTGTGCATTCGGAGTCTCGTCAGGAAAGTTCCTCGGCTTCATGGTCAGCCAATGGGGAATTAAAGCTAACCCTGAGAAAATCAATGCCATACTAGACATGGCACCTCCCAAGAATGTTAAGGAAGTTCAGAGGTTAACAGGCCGCCTAGCCGCCATAGGGCGCTTTCTTTCAAAGTCCGGGGAGAAATGCCTCCCCTTCTTCAAGGCCCTCAGAGGGACTAAAGGTTTTGAATGGGGTCAACAGCAACAGGAGTCGTTCGACCAGCTCCAGGCTTACCTCGTCAATCCTCCCCTCCTCAGCAAACCAATTCCTGGCGAACCCCTCTACCTCTACCTGGCAGCCTCCGAGCAGACCCTCAGTGTTGTTTTAGTAAGGGAAGAAGACCGGGCTCAAAAGCCCATCTACTATGTGAGCAAGGTACTTCGGGATGTCGAGCTCCGCTATCCGAGAATAGAAAAGATGGCTTATGCCCTAGTGATGGCCGTGAGAAAGCTTCGCCCGTATTTTCAGTCCCATTCTGTGGCCGTCCTTGCCGACCAACCGCTGAAGCAGGTCCTCCACAAGCCAGAGACCTCGGGTTGCCTTATGAAGTGGTCTATCGAGCTGAGCCAGAATGATATAACTTATCAGCCCCGGACCGCGATCAAGGCTCAGGCCTTAGCAGAATTTATAGTTGAAAGTACCATCCCCGAGTTTAGCCAAGCAACGAAGGGACCACCTATCTGGTCGGTTTATGTGGATGGATCCTCCTGTAACGAGGGAAGCGGAGCCGGGGTCATTCTGGCAGGCCCAGATGACTTCATCCTCCAATACTCCCTCCATATAAACTTCAAGGCCTCGAACAACGAAGCAGAATACGAGGCACTTATAGCCAGCCTTGGGATGGCCCGCAATGCAGGGGCACAACGGCTCCGGATCTTTAGCGACTCTCAGCTAGTCGTAAATCAGGTCCTCGGCGAGTATGAAGCACGTGACGACAGGATGGTTAAATACTTAGCCAAGGTCAGGAGCCTCATGGCACTGTTTGAAGAAGCCCTCATCCAACGAATACCCCGAGAAGAAAATGCTCAGGCCGACGCCCTCTCCAAACTAGCCTCTTCCTCCCTTCAAGGTCTCGAGCAGACCGTCTTGATAGAGGTTCTTCTGAAGCCAAGTATAAAGGATGAAACTTCCGACTCTATAGAGTCGCTGCCTGTCCTGCTTGAAGATAACTAGATGAAACCCCTCGTCGAATTCTTAAGGGACGGACTCCTCCCCGAGGATCCCAAGGAAGCTCGAAGAGTGAGAACCCGAGCTGAGCATTACACACTAATCGGAGGTATCCTATATAAATGCTCTTTCACATAGGTAGACGGCAGGCCGTACCTGAGATGCCTCTCCCCTGGGCAAGCCGACTACGCCCTGCAAGAACTTCATGAGGGCATCGGCGGGGCACATTCGGGGTCCAGAGCTCTAGCCCGCAAAGTGTTGAATTACAGATATTTCTGGCCCACTCTCTTACGAGACGCCGAACGGCACGTTCGGCAATGCAGCTCCTGTCAGAAGTACTCCGACATCTGACGCCTCCCACAAGCTCCACTCACTTTCCTATCAAGTCCAATCCCCTTTGCAATGTGGGGGATGGATTTACTAGGGCCATTTCCACCAGCTCCCGGCCAGTTCAAATTCTTAGTCGTGGCAATCGACTACTTTTCAAAATGGATAGAGGCTGAGCCCCTAGCCACGAACACCGAGAACAAAGTTGTTCAGTTCTTTTGGAAGAGCGTGATCTGCCGATTCGGCATCCCTCGGGTCCTGATAACAGACAACGGAACCCAGTTCACCGGGGCTGCCTTCCGAGCTCTATGCGAAGATCTTGCCATCCAACACCGGTTCTCCTCCGTTTCTCATCCCCAGTCGAATGGCCAAGTCAAAAATGCTAACCGACAAATCCTTTCCGGCATTAAGAAGAGGTTGGATAAATATTCCAAAGGCTTATGGGTCGATCAGCTTCCCAACGTGCTGTGGAACTACCGCACCACCAAACGGACCCCCACAGGAGAGTTCTCGTTCAATCTCACCTATGGATCCGAAGCTATGATCCCCCTAGAAGTTGGTATACCCTCTCCTCGTCTAATGGCTTATGAAGAAGAACAGAATGCCAGAGAGCTCCGAGCAAATCTAGACCTGATAGATGAGATCCGAGAAAGAGCTGCTATTCATCAACAAAGCTACCGAAGAAGGATCGAGTTGGCACACAACAAGAGAGTCCGCCCTACGAACCTCAAAGAAGGAGACCTGATCCTCAGAAAGTTAGCCATCTCATTCCCAGGTCAGAAGAGCAAATTGGCCCCAAATTGGGAGGGACCTTACAAAATCACCAAAGTAGTCCGTCCCGAGACATACAGACTAGAAGACCTCGAAGGCAGAGAGATCCCTAGGACCTGGAATGCCGACCATCTTCTAAAATACCAAGAGAGAGCACCAACGCCTCTCTAAGTATTTTTAAGATGTCGAACCGTTCCTCCCCTATTACTTGTAATGCTTCTCTTTTATTTCTCTTTTGTAATAACGGCTCGCAACTTTAGAAGCAGCCGACCATTAGTCATCAATAAAGAAAGTTTTTTCATATTTAACTTGTAAAAAGAATTTGTTTACATCTCTCTGCTTTTACTCTTCACTCTAACGATGGTTCGGAGTCCAACACTTGGCTCGATTCTACTTCGCAAGTTCGCTTCAAAGCGAGCTAGAAGTAGTTCGCTATTCGGAATTGCTCCCACAACCGTTGAACTACTCTAACGATGGTTCGGAGTCCAACACTTGGCTCGATTCTACTTCGCAAGTTCGCTTCAAAGCGAGCTAGAAGTAGTTCGCCATTCGGAATTGCTCCCACAACCGTTGAACTACTCTAACGATGGTTCGGAGTCCAACACTTGGCTCGATTCTACTTCGCAACTTCGCTTCAAAGCGAGCAAGAAGTAGTTCGCCATTCGGAATTGCTCCCACAACCGTTGAACTAATCTAACGATGGTTCGGAGTCCAACACTTGGCTCGATTCTACTTCGCAAGTTCGCTTCTAAGCTAGCTAGAAGTAGTCTGCCATTCGGAATTGCTCCTACAACCGTTGAACTACTCTAACGATGGTTTGGAGTCCAACACTTGGCTCGATTCTACTTCACAAGTTCGCTTCTAAGCGAGCTAGAAGTAGTTCGCCATTCAGAATTGCTCCCACAGCCGTTGAACTACACCAACGATGGTTCGGAGTCCAACACTTGGCTCGATTCTACTTCGCAAGTTCGCTTCAAAGCGAGCTAGAAGTAGTTCGCCATTCGGAATTGCTCCCACAACCGTTGAACCACTCTAGTGACCGCACTCCGCGAGCTCACTGTTAAGCGAAGCTCGACTCATCTCGCAAGTTCGTGAGATTAAGTGACCGAAGCAAAGCTCGGCACCACTGGCCGAACGCTCATGTCGCCGACCCCCACACGAGCAAAAGAACAGCTCAGGGACCTCGGCACGACGAACACAGTCACAAACAAAACAACTACACAGGGCTACAAAGAACATGCAAGCCTAAGATAGAAATATTATTAAGAATTGGGATGCAGTACAACGCGCCTCTTCCATACAACAGGATTACAAGGCATTAAAAAGCAAAAGTTACAATGCCGACTTGTTACACTTAGGCTAAATACAAAGGCTTCAAAAACAAGATCTTCAACGCCTCCGCGGCGCAGGGGTGTTCCGCTTCAAGGACACTCGAGGGCGGCGACGTTTATCTCTTGAGCTCGACCCCAAACCAGCAAATTGAGACATGTCCTCGGCACCGCTCCTAGCAGCCGCTCCGACGGATGCTCCACTCGATGAAATGGCCACAGCACTTTGCGCATTCCCCGGACTAGGATGGCCGATAGGCGGACGGGTCGTGAGCTCATAAACGTGATGCCCTGATCGCTCTTCGCGCGAGTACACGAAGTGCTCCTCACATTGATAGGCCCCGAACGCGGTTTGAGACGAGCCACCTCCGCCTCCAGCTCTGAGATCCGTTCCCTCAGAGAGTCATCTTTGACATTGACCTCGAAGCGAGGAGGTATCACAGAGCTCGCGACGCCGGAGCGACTCGCGATAAGACGGCGAAGATGAGTGGCTTCGATGCTCTTATCTACCGTGGCTCTCTTCAGTGCGTCGACCTCGACCATCAGTTCGTTCTGTTCGGTCGTCAGTTTGGCCACCCTCGACCGTCAGTCCCTCTCCCTCCGTCCGAAGCTCCGTCTCTACAGTTTGCAGGTGGCGGATCTCAGAAAGCATATCGTTCCTCTCTGTTGTTATTTTGGATAAGGTGTGGCGAATGCACTTGATCCGAAGGCCATAGCTAAATGCAGTAGACGAACCCTCATCCTCTCCTAAAGGGGTCATCTCGGCGATCCTGCTCTCCAGTCGCCGGATCTCGATGTCTCGCCGACCCAGGATGAGTTGAAGATGGTTCTGCTCGCTTTCGGCTCTGTGCAATCCCAGCTCGACTTCGTAGAGCCGCTCCCAGCACCTTGCCAAGCACAGCCTCGTCGCTCCTAAGCCGACCTCGGGACGAGCGTTGTCCCCCGAGCCGGTAGGCTCGACGGCCTGAGTCACCACCGCAAGCTGAAAAGAAGTCGAAGCAAACAATAAATTCTCAAATACATTGCCGAACTCCTACACTTAGCCAAATTTCAAAAATTCTTGAGAAAAGATAGAGGGACACAGTCGAGACCAAAAAGACATTTTCATTCATTACAAAAAGCAGTGGCCAGTCCGCGATTAGGCGTTACAAAAAAAAAAGAGAAGAACAGAAGAAAAGAAAAAGCGAGCAGAGTCAGGGCGCGACCTCTTTCCCAGGGTAGCGAGAGTGGGTGGGGGTCGACGTCTCTGAAGGGGTCACCACCGCCAGCGGGGTTACCACTGACTCCGGGGCCTCGGCGATGACTTCGACTTCAGTCTCGACTTCGTCCTCCCCTTCTTCTTCTTCCCCCTCTGATTCGGGGTTGAAGCCCTCGACGTGGCCCGGGAACAGTCTCCATCCAGAGCAGTCCACGTCAGGGTACGCCTTCGTCACCCGGGCAATGGCTTCAGCGTAGGCTCTGGCCATATTTTGGGCAAGGAAACCCTGTGCCTTCTCCATCGTTGCGTCCTCCGCCGCCTTCACAGCGGCAGCCTTGGCCTCCGCCGCCTTGGCCAATTGCTTGGTCGCCTCCTCCTTCTGGCGAAGAAGATCGCCCTCCAGTTTCGTGACCTGAGCTTCGAGGGACTCGGCCCTCGCCTTCTTCCCTTCGAACTCGACCATGAGCTTGTCGAGCTCATTCCCCATCTGAGCCTTCTCCTTCTGAGCTTGGTCTGACTCTTGCTTCAGCTCCTTATCCAGAGCCGTCAACCTCTCCGTGAGGTGACCAAAATGGACGATGATCTGCGACAGGAGACGAGGCATTACAAGAGTTAGTAAAATTAGGCCTAAGAAGAATTAGTGAACAGCAGGAGATCAATACTTACCGAGACGGCCGAGCGAGCAATCTCGATGACGTCATCGCCTTCTTGCCCGGCCTCCATGGCGGCGCGATCCTTCGGCGTCGCCAGATGCTTGACGGCCTGCATACTCGCTAAGGAGTTGCCGAGGAATCCATCATGTTTCCGAACTTGCCAGTCCGGAACACGGATCCTTTTGTGCTCCTCAGTCAGGAGCTCCTCGGCCGCCACTGACAACGGGGGGGGGGGGGGGGGGGGGGGGGTCGTCATCCCCAGGGCTGCAGCGATGGGGAACTCGCCGACCCTAGTTGATGCCGAGGCACCTGCACCGGCAACGACCGGGCTACCGAGGGTCTCCACCTCCTCGACCGCCTCCGTGACCCACAGAGTCTTCGAGGTCGGCAACTTGGTGGCCACCCTCTTGCGCTTCTTTGGCGCCTTACTGGCGAGGCATGCTCTCAAAGCTAGCACCGCATCGTAGTCCATCGCCTCTGCATTAAAGACAAAGTTCGTTAGCACAATACAACTCATGCAAAATAAAGTATGAAGAACAAAGCACAAAAAAGAAGCCGCGTACTGGGATCTACGTGGCAGAGCCCTCCCCTGAACAACACATCCTCGGTCAGCTCCTTCCAATCATACTTCGGCCGATCGAGAAGAGTCCGAACTGCCTCTTCTTCTTCAGGGCGAAGCTTGGGCAATGCCTTCAACCTCTTCGGCACCTCCTCCACCCAATTGGAAGGGATAGGCCAGGCCTCCGCACTCTGCACAATCAAGAACTTTTCGCGCCAGTGCTTGATGGAGTCGGGGCATATGACGAGCCTACCGCCATGCCTCGGAGCCAAATAGAACCGGAACTCCGACCGGTTTCCTTGATGAAGCCGATAGATCGTCCGAAGTACATTCAGCTCCGGCTCGATCCCAGCAGCTTGGCAGTGAAGTACGAAGCCATTTATGACTCTCCATGCGTTCGGAATAAGTTGGATGGGGCTGATCCCAAACCACCTCAGAACGAGGATAGCGAACGGATGGAGAGGTAGCCGAGCCCCGGCGATAAAGGCGTCAACCGGCCAGCAACACATGGTCACTGGCAGCGGCGAGTTGGCCCTAACCCCGGGACCCGACAGCATAAGCTCGTACTCCTCCGGGATGTGGAAACAGTCCCGGATCACTCCCAAGTCCTCTTCGCGGAAGATCGACACCGTCTCATCCGCCTCGGTCGTCTCCCTCGCCGCATTCTCCTCGAAACTCCTCCGGAAGCTCCCGAACTCTGTGAAGCCCGGTCAGTGGCCCCGACAACCTGCCGAACTCCCCCATGCGTTTCGGATCCTCCACAATTGTGTCCCGGCCAGATACCTTCTTGCCCTTATCGGGGCGACTCGGAGTCTGGGCTTCGGCCACTTCAAGGGAGGGCTCGGACCAAGAAGAAGACGACTCGGAGACAGAGAGAAGAGACATATTTATACTTGGAAAAAGACTAAGTATAAATTACCTTAAAAAACGTGCTGTCGGAGAATTCACCGGAAAACTAACGACGATCACCGGAATCACTCGCTTAGCACAAATAACCGCCTGAGTAAAGGAGAAGAGAAGTGAAAAATGAGAGAGGGGGTGGGGTTTTATAGAGCGAGGCGCGCAAAACGAGGTTAATGGGCCCATACTGCCGGCCCAATCACACAAAACGACAGAAGCGACCTTAATCGTCGCTTTGTTTGCTACGCTAAGCCGTACATCGCATTAATTATTATCCCATCTGGCAGAAGCTCAAAGGTCACTGCATTAAATGAGCGTCTCATCAGTTAGAGCTGTCAGAAGTTCAGAAGCCATCACATTTAATGACTGCCACGTCTTCCAGGAGCGCAAAAGCCACCAACTCCGTAATTCATTCTCCACCAGAAAGTGACAAAGTCAAGGACTTCGGCACCAGCTGCCGAGCGTTCTTGACACCGACCATGTTACATGGAAAGTTGGGGTTCGGCACCAGCTGCCGAGCGTTCTTGACACCGACCATGTTACATGGAAAGTTAGGGTTCGGCACCAGCTGCCGAGCGTTCTTGACACATACCGTGTTACATGGAAAGTTGGGGGTTCGGCACCAGCTGCCGAGCGTTCTTGACACCGACCATGTTACATGGAAAGTTGGGGGTTCGGCACCAGCTGCCGAGCGTTCTTGACACCGACCATGTTACATGGAAAGTTGGGGTTCGGCACCAGCTGCCGAGCGCTCTTGACACCGATCATGTTACATGGAAAGTTGGGGTTCGGCACCAGCTGCCGAGCGTTCTTGACACCGACCATGTTACATGGAAAGTTGGGGTTCGGCATCAGCTGTCGAGCGTTCTTGACACCGACCATGTTACATGGAAAGTTGGGGGTTCGGCACCAGCTGCCGAGCGTTCTTGACACCGACCATGTTACATGGAAAGTTGGGGGTTCGGCACCAGCTGCCGAGCGTTCTTGACACCGACCATGTTACATAGAAAGTTGGGGTTCGGCACCAGCTGCCGAGCGTTCTTGACACCGACCATGTTACATGGAAAGTTGGGGTTCGGCACCAGCTGCCGAGCGCTCTTGACACCGACCATGTTACATGGAAAGTTGGGGTTCGGTACCAGCTGCCGAGCGTTCTTGACACCGACCATGTTGCATGGAAAGTTGGACCTCGGACCTCGCCGAACTCCCTCTCAGCACTCACAACCTAGCCGAGGTCCCTCTCTTCTTCGGAAGAAGGTGCCGAACCACCTTCGGACCTCGACCTCCTGGGCAGCAAGCGCCGGAAGGGGTCGAAAGTGTGATACAAGCATGTAGGCCACACAACGAAGGAAAATGGCCGAGCCATCCGCCAAGAGATCGCGAAAAAACAATTAAAAATTCGGGAAGTTAAGGAAGAACTCCTGGAAGGCAATTGTAAAGTTGGGAAAGTATTTTCTAGTCCCTAAACAAGCAATTATTACCAAGAACAATCTTCCAAGACCCCCGAACGATGAATTGACACGTCGCAAAGGTGAACGAGAACACCACATGGTCCGGAGAACTCAGGAACAACTCAAAGTACAACCAACTTGAAAAATTACCACACTCCCTCCTTCAAGATTCAAAACCTCCCATATTGGACTCCGACACAACTCCACTAGCCATTAAAATAGTAAAACTACTCCTCAAAGACTGACCAAGCTCAGTCTTCGGGAGTGGGGGGCTCGTGATATGGCTAAAAATGGGGTTTAATCGGAACCGTCCAAATCGGGCACGAATCTTGAAGCCCAGGGGTAAAACGGTAATTTCACCTACCAATGGGTCTGAGATGGGTACTGGATCTCTTCGTCAAAGATCCAATAACCCACGAACGGATCCACCTCAATTGGGTGCGGGTTTCAACCAGCAGAAAGCCTGATCCAGAGGGATAGAATTAGGGTTTCTGATTAAATCCTAATCAACGGCCCTGATTCATGCCTATCCTTCCACTGGGAATTAGGGATTACATTCCTAATCTGTTTACACGGAGTATATTCCTTATCAGATCACGGGGATTACATTCGTAATCTGATCCCTAAGACGCCTATAAATACCCCCATCCATCTCCATTAAGAGGTAATCAATCTTTTTCCAGTTTTACGCTCTTTCATAATCTTCCCTGATTACTGACTTGAGCGTCGGAGGGTGCGTCGCCGGGAACAACCCCGGTGTCTCGCACTTTTTGCAGGTGTATGGCAGGAGTCAGCGTCAAACTCCGACGGAACAGGTAACAGGTTTGCTATTCAGTTTTTCTAAGAATCCACAAATACTATCTGTTTGCCCCCACACCAGATTTAGCGGCAACACCTATGCCACTGTTTCAAACAACGACCTAGGTTGACATGAAATTTTTTGTTCTAGTTGACTTGCACTCTAACTTGAGGAGATTACCATGGTTTGTTAAATTTTTAGCGGATAAAACCTAGGCCGTTGTTGGCCGTTGTTGGCCGTTGTTTCCAACAACGGCCTAAGTTGATCTGAAAATTTTTTCCCAGTTGACTTGCTCTCTGACTATTTAGGAGGTTACGAAGGTTTTTTAAAAAAAAAAAAAGTCAATAACCTAGACCGTTGTTGGTCATAACGGCTTTGGTTGATATGACAATTTTTTTCATTTTACATCTTTCACTTATACCTCTACGAACATAGGTTCTTGAACTCTACACCAATGACATTCTTAATCATGATTTTTGTCTCTATATTTCATTAGTTTCATAATTTCGCTACAAAGACGTTCTTGAACTCTACACAAGTTTTATTTAAAAACAAAAATATTACCTGACTTTTTTTTCCCAACAAAACGAACAATATAATTGTAACACCCCGAATTCCATTTACATGTAATTCGTAGTACAACATGATCTTTTACTTTATTTCGTACAATTTTACAAGGAAATTAAAACTTTTTATTACACAACAATGTTTATTACAGAGTTACACAGCAGAAGTTAAATAAAATACAACATGAAATACAACTCTAATATCAACAGCTTTAATCATGAATATAACCTAATCATCAATCGTCTTTAAGTCCTTGTCAATCCAATCCAAGCCCTGCACTGAAAATCTGTGGGCACGTCAGTTGCTTATAACCGACGCAATATTATAAAACAATGATCCTCACTATGTCGTAATATAATGATTCTCGTACTTTAACAATCACACACTTGAATGCATATAAAAGTATAAAGAGTGATTATCCTAACCATGTCAGTGTATGATATGACTTAATGCCTAATGCAGATGTTATACTACAATGACACTAATGCATACTTGTTCGCATTCTATGCACCTCATCCTACATAGGTCCAAGAGCAAGCATCTACGTATTCCACATTAAAGGGTTTAATCCCTCGCCCTGAAAAACTACTCGGTAACAAATCAAGTTTTAGACATTCCACGAGTACATATTCCAACCTTGGAGTCCACCGTCAAGCTTATACGGAAATCCTCGTTGTGTGAACATCACGCAAGTGTCCCTCTAGCCCCGGTATACGCATATACATTGGAGAACGGTCTCCTATCCGCCCGACTATTCATGATCCTGGAGTCCACCGTCAAATCAATCATAACCCCGGATTTAATTAAGGCTCATTTCCATCGCAAGCAACTACAGTCCCGGAGTCCACCGTCAAACTGGGTCTATATTCCTGGAGTCCACCGTTAAACTATATAGAGGCAAACCACTTATGTTTTCCTAAGTTTTATTACATCTCCACTTAGTGCCTAATCTTTAAGTTTAAACATGAATAAATAATACTACCTACAGCTAGCTTACCCTCCTACCGGTCTTACTCAAAATTCAGAGAACGACAGCCCATATTGGCCACTTCCCAAATCAATTATTCATTTTCAATATTTTTCGGTACCTGGGTCTCACTAAGCCTCTAGAATCAACATATTTTCATGTTCAACATCATGGGATACTCATACCCTTATAATTCGTATTCTCAATTTCATTTATTCATATCTCATTCAATTCTTTTATTGATTCTCATTTACTAATCATGAAGTAAACACTTCCTGGTTGATCACACAACCAACAATTTATTACCAAGTCCCTTTGATTAACAAAACTCATTTTGACATATATTTATTCTTCAAGAATATATTTCAAATGCAAAGTTTATTTTGATCAATAAAACTCCTTTCATATTCAATCATATTTCAATTATAAATCTCAATTCTATTCAAAAGATAGATTCATTATTCCCATAAAAGATTCTGCTATAACTTAGTAGTTAAAAACACTTAGAATCATCCTCAATGACTTCATCTAGATTCATTTGCAAAACAGTAAGTTCAAAACCAGAAAACTGTAGTTTATGCTTCTTGTAAAAATTATAGAAAATTATATACTTCACGAAACTTTTTGTTCTTTAGATCAAAATAAAGGTATACAAGTCTACTAAAATTTCTTAGTTATAAGTTTCTCCAGAATATTGTATCTATAACCCTGAATTTTTCAAAATATACAGTAGGGTCGAAATATCGAAATACTGCCACTTGCTCAGTCTTGTAAAATTCATTATAAATTCAATTCTTTGTGAAAATTTGATTTCTTAGACTTTACAGAAATCTTAACGAGTCTACTACAAGTTCTTAGTTTTGACTTTTCTCAAATTACTTCATCTACGGTGCTGAAATGATCAAAAACTGAAATGTGTACATATTTCCAGCAACTAATCGACTGCCAACCAGTCCTAAGTTTAGATTTTATTAAAATAGTAAACGACCTCAAAATCTTATGAAATTTTAAAGGGGTGTTCCTGACATATACAAGATGCTCCCATAAAAGGTTTAGTTCCATATTCCAACTATTTTATTGAATATGATTTTCTAAAGTGCAAACAATACTCAAAACAGCAACTTTCTTAACATAGATCAATAACTTTGTGTATAAATTTATCCCCCAATTTATTCAATTTAATCATGATGTATTACCATGCACCCAACAACATCATTTCAACTTTTCTTCATAACAATCTTTCAATTAGCATGCATTTCTTTTCATACTCATATCTATCAAATATTCCAAATAACCTCATCACAAAATTAACTACAGTTCATATGAATTATCAATTTCATGTATCAATATTCCTACACATGCATACTACTATATTTTAGAAAGTTCAAGAATCACCCACCTTATAGTTGCAAAAGAAATAGGAACTCCTAGCTCCAACAAGAATGAGACTTCTTTCTCCTCCTTAGCAAGCACGGAAAGCTCTCCTTCCTCCAAGCAAGAACTCAAGCCACTCTTTCTTTCTTTTCTCTCTTTCTTTTCTGCTCTTTTGTTTCTCTTTTGATTTTTTGTGTAATGTTCATGAAGTAAGAGGTGGTATTTATAGGGTATTTGGGTGAATGAAGAGACACTCATTACCCAAAAATAAATACTCATTAACCAAAATAAATACCCACTCACCATTACTACCACAAACCCCCAACTCTTCTCATTCTTATGCATGGCCAAGCCCTTTGAATTTTCCACATGTGCACACTTGTGCACATGCACTTTGCGTGCACACACTCTCATTCATTTATTTATAGTCCAATTGTATATATTTATTACATGACAAGTGTGGTAACAATTTTAAAAGTGTATTTAATATAGAAATTTATCATGGGATTTTATTTTGCAATTAGTTTCTAATGGGATTTTAAAATAGATTAGGGCCTATGGATTTAAAATCAAAACAAATAACTTAGATAAAGTGAGAATAGATATTGTGGACTAAACTGCTTAAAATTTGTGCGTGCAATGCACACATAAAAACAAATATTCAAAATATGAAATAGATTTGATTACCGGGGATATGTTTATAAATATTTGGAATATAATATACAAAAAAAAAATATTTTGGTAATGTTACGGATATTTTGCGTAACAGTGAAATTTACGTAATCGACACGTGTATTGAAAACACATGCAATGTACGTAAAACACAAAGATTAAAATTAATATTCGAGTTGGCTAAAAGTAGGATAAAAATGAATTTTGAGATAACAGAAAACATGTAAATAGTAGGAATATAAAATACGTATGATATTTATATAAAGATACCTATGAATATTATTCGTAACAGTACAAAATACGTGTGCTTAACACCAGTGGGCAAAATTGTCATAACTCAATTTTGCGTGGTGTTACAATAATACTAGGGGTGAATAGTTTACATATATCTAAGAAAAAAACTTAAACAAAGTATTGAAACAATCAAAAGATCCCTACCTATAATCACTTACGTATCTCCTATTTAATGTCTAACCCTAACCTTGAAGTATATTTTATTCATGCGGTTCAAATGTATTTTACTTTTTAAAAAGAAAATATTAAAAAAAACAATTAACGACTAGTGCTACATATTTTTTGTTTAGCTCAGGCCATTGTGTACATAACCCTAACCCTATCATAACCCTAACCTTACCCTAACCTTAACCCTACACTAACCCTAACCCTGCCCTTCCTAAACCTTACACTAACAATGTTCCATGGGTATGTACCATTTTCGGAACATTTGAACATTGTGAATATGAGAGAATACATCCCTGTTCAACTTATCTGGTCTCCAAGCATAACCCTAACCCCTCAAACTCCAACCCTTATTTTTTTATAAATTTTCCGTTATTGTTGTAATTAAAAATTCAAAGACAAAAATATATTAATAACCAAGAGTTTACCGAATTATCTAACCTCAAACCGTTTTCTGAATAGTAGTAATTCCATATGAAGAAAAGGATATTTTTTTGAATTTAGTGTAACAAGTAAGGTTAGTGTTAAGGAGGGCTAGGGGTTTGAGTAGGGTTAGGGTTAGGGTAAGGTTAGTGTTAACGAGGGCTAGGGGTTTGGGTAGGGTTAGGGTTAGGGTTAAGGTTAGGGTTAGGGTTAGGGTGTACACAAACAATTCAATCTATTGGATAATACATGAGAACTTATTTAATCATAATTTTTGTATGTATGAAATATCATAGTAAATTTAGCCTAAATTTTTTTTAAACGATTTCAGTTTTTTTAAAAAATTGTTCCTCACGGTCACTATGATCCCAATAGATATGTTCATCACATACATTATGTTCAATAACTTGATTCACTCTATGAGTACAATTTAGCATTAAAAAAAATTAAACACAGTTAAAAAAACTGTATTAAAGAAATTGTTTGTAGAAAAAATTAAGGGCAGGGGGGAGGGAAAGGGGTTCAGTTTAACTTAACAGGGACGTAATCTCTCGTATTTTGAATGTCCCCAAAATAATATGTTCCAAAATACTACCAAGTTTTTATGTTATATATAGATATAGTGTAATATTCCAAAAATATTTAAAGTTTTCCATATATATGTAAATACTATTCATTTCTTTACAAAAATGCATATTACGTTCTAAATGATCTCAATAGATGTATTCCTCCCATCATCCCATTCTAACAAGAAAATTATAAAATTATAAAATAAATAATATAAAATAACATTACAAAGGAGGGTAGGGTTACTATAAAAACAACAAACTATGTTAAGCCGAAAATTCAAATTTTGCAAAAATTACCAAAGAAAGAAATAAAATTAGAAGTTCATGACACAGTGCAAAGCAACTTGCTTTTCCTAACAAAATATTTTAACTGTAGCCGTTGTCTCCAACAATGGCCTACGTTATACTAAGTCGTTGTCTCTAATAATGGCTTTAGTTCAAGCAAGGAAATTCACAAATAGCTATGCTGCAAGTCAGAGAGCAACGCAAATTTCAAAAATATTTCCATTTGAATTGTAGTCGTTGTCTCCAACAATGGCTTACGTTATACTAAGTCGTTGTCTCTAATAACGGCTTTAGTTCAAACAAGGGAATTCACAAATGGCTATGCTACAAGTCAGAGAGCAAAGCAAATTTCACAAATGTTTCCATTTGAACTGTAGCTGTTTCTCCAACAATGTCCTACGTTATAGTAAGTCGTTGTCTCTAATAACGACTTTAGTTCAAACAAGAGAATTCACAAATGGCTATGCTGCAAGTCAGAGAGCAAGGCAAATTTCACAAATGTTTCCATTTGAATTGTAATCATTTTCTCTAACAACGGCCTAAGTTATACTAAGTCGTTGTCTCTAATAACTGCTTTAGTTTAAGCAAGTGAATTCACAAATGGCTATGCTGCAAGTCAAAGAGCAAGGGAAATTTCACAAATGTTTCCATTTGAACTGTAGTCGTTGTCTCCAACAACGGCCTACGGTATACTAAGTCGTTGTCTCTAATAACAGCTTTAGTTCAAGCAAGGGAATTCAAAAATGGCTATGCTACAAGTCAGAGAGCAAGGAAAATTTCACAAATGTTCATTTGAACTATAGCCGTTGTCTCCAACAACGGCCTAAGTTATACTAAGTAGTTGTCTCTAATAACGACTTTAGTTCAAGCAAGTGAATTCACAAATGGCTATGCTGCAAGTTAGAGAGCAAGGAAAATTTCACAAATGTTTCCATTTGAAAAACGGCTTAAGTTAAACAAAGTCGTTGTCTCTGATAACGACTTCAGTTCAAGCAATGGAATTCACAAATAGCTACGCTACAATTCTGAGAGCAAGGAAAATTTCACAAATGAAACACATTTGAACTGTAGCCGTTGTCTCTAACAATAGCCTAAGTTAAACTAAGTCATTGTCATTAACAACGGCTTTAGATCAAGCAAGGGAATTCACAAATACATTCATCAACAGCAGCAACAATTGCTACATTTTCAAACTGTATTCATGATTTTCAAACTTCACAATTCCGCTGCCAAATTTCAAACATTCAACTCATTCAAACGTCACAATTTATAAAACCAAAAAACTAACAACAATGACAATATAACCAACCACAAAAAGAGCCTCAATTTCCAAACTTAACTCACCACAATAACCATATACTTTAACAAAAACATTAACATCAGTATTAATAATAATACAAACAATGTTCAACATACAACACGAATCACACAAAACACTCAACCTAACCCAGAGTGTAGTGTTGTGGCTTTCACCTCTTCCAGATCGATTTCTGCCGAGTACGCCAAACTTGGGTTACTTGTGAAGGGTCGATCTCTTTTCCTTACTCTTCTTGGTATTCTTCTTCTTCTTCTTCTTCTTCTTCATGTTCTTCTTAAATTTCTCCATGATGCACTTCTTCTCTCCTCGGAGGTTGGTGTTGCCGTTGTTGCCCCGGCCTAGATGGCCTATTACTCGCGCTCTTACGATGTTATAAACGTACGGTCGTATCTAAATAACGGATGAGTAATTCGCCATCACCTACCTCTTCTAGTGAGCCCCGGCATGACGTAAGCATCTTTCGAGCGAAAGCTTTCATCTCCTCGGCGGTATTACTCTTAAGTACATGTGCACATTCCTTTGCCATATCCCATGTATTCTCGATGTAAAAAAAAATTCATAATATAGTACCACAATCCCATTATGAAATCATCAATTTAAAAACAATTCATGTAAATATCAAAAATTTATATATGAAAAAATTCTGACCTACCAACAACCAAAATGATGATGCATTCGGTTGGTACATGGCTTGTGACATAGAATATGCCGGTGGTGGTTCTCTCTGTATCCGAAATTGGTGCTTGAATGCCAACGGGTATTTCGGACTTCGAAGAGATGTACAAACGAGTTATCGTCCAATACCAAATCATGTACTTTGTAAGTGGAGTGCCATCATACGGCTAAACATCATCAAATACAATTTCAAATCTTCGCTCATTCCACATTGCAACATAACCACGGTGGAAATCTTCCCAGCCATGATTAGGCATATGACTCGTACCTCTAACGGCGTGTAACTCAACATTGTACATTCGTCCCGAATAAGGAATTTCCTGCTCCAGCCCAAATTGGCGAAGGACTCTATCCGACCAATGATGCTCCACCATACCAAAGTTGACAAGTGCGGCCAACATCAACCACAACTGCAAACCTGCTCTACACACTGGTGGTAGTCTTTTCACACGCTCAGGGGTATACGGGGACCAAATTACCAATTCATCTTGCAGCTGGTCGAGCTCATCTCAATAGTATGTTAGAACTTCTTTTTGGTTATCTTTGTAGCTTCGTCTACTAGTCCAATACACACCTAAAGGTGGTTGCATCTCAACGATGGGTGCAGGGGCCACCCAACCCTCTGTGGGTCTCGTAATACGGGGACGGCCCAAGTGTATGTTCCCATGAACAAATCTAAAGTAAGATCCGACCCAGTCATCTCAACTCCATTGAGAGCAACTGCACACAATGTTCTGTACAGGGTAGCTAATGTGCAACTTCCCCAACTATAACGGCCAGCTAAGCTTAGGTCAGCGAGCAATCGAAGATACATAAGCGGAATGGTATCTCTGGAGGAGTTAGGCAGGAGAACACTTCCAAGCATAGTTAGAATATATCCCCTAGTGTAGCACTGCTCGTCGTACTCGCTCGATGCATCGGTCAATTTCCCTTCAAAGTTTTTCTTCAACCATGACAGTAAGATTGATTGTCCAACAAAAATAGCTGTATCATCCTTTTCATCATCATCAAACCCGGTGTCGAGGAGCTCATTACGCAATCTTATTTTCTGGAAATTCATATTACCCGTCATGACTAACCCATCTATTGAAAGACCGAAAATCATGACGATATCTTGGAGTGTCACTGTCATTTCCCCAACCGGTAGATGGAAACTGTGTGTCTCTAACCTCCATCATTCAACGAAGCCTGCAAGAAATGCTCGGTCTAGCTTCACCTTACCCATCAAACAAACTCCGTAAAAACCGACTTCTACAAGGTACTCGTGGGTACGCGGGTGCATCGTCAATGTCTCGTGCGTACAGAAATTAGAATTCCGCATCGTCCGTCTCCACACTTCCTTAGATCTGTGGCGGTCTGGCAAAGTGAGTATGTGTGGCTCTAAAGTTCCTGGACCGCGATGTTCAACCAAAGACAACGTACCAACCTACACCAATGTT